>JAAALK010000286.1:23001752-23047619 GCA_019279435.1 Zizania palustris | reverse complement strand
TCTGGCTGGGACGCGCGATAGTTGTCCCACCATTCAGCGGCGGGACCCTGGAGCTGATGAGTGGCGAAGGCCACTCGCTCCCGGTCTGTGCAGGGGAGGAGGTCGAGCTTCTTCTCGATGGTGCGGAGCCAATCTCCGGCCTCCATCGGGTTGGTCGTGCTCGAGAAGATGGGCGGGCGCACACGCAAGAACTCGGAGAGTTGCGGAGCGGCCGCGGGTGCTGGTGCGCGAGGGGCGGGCTCCCCATTCTGCAGACGGTCCAACTGAGCCTGTTGGTGCTGCATTTGGGTGAGGAGGGCGGTGATCAGATGATTCTGGTTCGCCATCATTTCCGCCAAGGTGGGGTGGTTGGCGGAAGGCGACCCAGACTGACGTGGGCCTGTCGCACCCCAGTTGGGTACAACTCCCTCAGGTGCATCTCGGCTCCCTCCTGCTCCGTTGTTGGAGCCGGTGTTCTGGTGGTCGGCCATCTTCTGAATATCCAAAGTGAAGAAGCAAAAGATGACGAAACAGTAATACAACTAAAATTTAACATGTAGCATTCAAGCACACCAATATATCAAGTGGTGTAAATAGTTCATTACAATCAAGTTCTTATTCTACCCACAACACACTCGTTGCGGGTAGCACCACATACAAAATAACGCTTTTTATTTATTTTTGCGCCTCCTAACGCCTACTCGCCACCGGAGGCGGTCTCCGTGCTCTCGGAACCACGAGTGCGCGGCTCCAGAGGGATGGTGGGCTCGAGAAAATTCTCGATGATGGAGTCGGAGACGAGGCCGGGGCGTGGTGTAGGGGCGCTGGTGGAAGGCCTGGCGGGGGAGGGTCGTGGCGGGATCCTCTTGGGGCGAGGGAGGGGCTCACGGATAGGCTTCTTCTTCCTAGGAAGAAGAGGAACCATCTCCGCGATGTCCTTCTGCAGCTCCATGATCTTGTGCTGCAGCTCGCCGTTCTGCTGGATCAGGTTCTTCGTTTCTTCACGAAGAAACGCAACCGCCTCATGGTGCTCGTCGGCGTCGAGCACCGCCTCGGTATGGAGATCATCCATGGCCTGCAGAAGACGCGACTGCCGGGCCATGACCGGATCACGCACGGAGTGAACTCCGAGGTAGATACTACGGTGGGCTCCGGGAGTACGCTTCGGCACAAGCCGGAAGGATGAGTTCTGAAGACGATCGTCGTAGATCATCCTCAGCTCCATGAGGGCCTGGAGGGCGACTCGTTGGCACGCGACGTCGAAAGTCGGGCCTCCAAGTGCGGTGGTGTAGGGCGGCAGATGTTCTCCGGAGCCATGGACGGTGAGAGAGACGTCGCAAGGCCCGGCGAACTCGTCGGGGTAGACTCCTTGAAATTCGGGTTCGAAGAGGAACCCGAGGAAGGTGAGCATCATGCGGAGCTCCCGGACGAAGCCCTCATAGTGGCGGCAGTAGCTGTGGACTTGGTAGACTGGCATCTACAAAACAGTAAGTTGAATAAAAGTGAGGAGAGGAACAAAGTTTATGAAGTAGATTTTCAAGAAATAATTTCCTGTGGCTAATGGCTAGGCGGGTCTGTTTGGCTTCCTACAGTCAAGTCGGCTCTGATACCATCTTGTCACGCCCCGATTTATACAAATCGAGACATTATTGAATTTCCATAGAAAAACAATAATACAAGAGGTTCATCATGCGACAACGTACATACGGTAAAATTCATGGTACGCAGACCATATTTATTACAACATTGTTTTAATAAAACAGTAGAGTAAAATAATTAGAAGACGGCATGACGAACTTCTTCTTCAGGATTTTTCTTCTTGACTGGGTCGCTACTCCAGACCGTCTTCGAGATAAGCATCCTCTGTGGGGTCCAACGGGTATGAGTACAAAAAGTACTCAACAAGCCACCGCAAATGCAAATAATAATGCAGGATAATAAACAAGGAAGGATAAAGGCTAACAATGCGGAATAAAGCAGTTGCAGTTATGGCATTTAGTGTAATCATATTTTAATCATGCGGAAAGTAAACATGAGCATCATCAACATCAACTAACTCGAGGAGTACGTCTTACCTCCTCGCACAACGGTCCTTACATGACAAACAACATGCGCATCCATATTCAAGTAAACTAACTGGGGGATGTCACGCAACCCGCCCTTGACCGTGGGCTCGGCTTTTCGAAAAGATTTAAGACTCTGATCAGAGATGTACTACTGTACCCACAAGGCACGCACTCATCTCAACGAGATGACCCATTTCACGGGAACTCGTGCCAAAACCTCAATATGAGATGTTCCAAGCGATAACCACCCGCTCTAGGTTTCGCCGGCGCGCCGGGCCGCATCCCGGCTAACGTCGCACCCCCTTTTGCGCCACATTGGTACAAGTCACCCGCAGGTGCAACTTGACCCATCTCCAAATGGTGGCCTCGGTTTGGAACAACCCATACCTTAGTTAGGACTTACCCACTAGACTTGTGGTTAGTACGTAAGTGTATTGCAACGGATCCCTCAGACCGGTCCTTATAGTGCCCCGGGTGCGACTGACCAATGCCCTAGCTTGCACCCGGAACCCACCATGCATACACTCACAACCATGACTCATCACCAACAGAATTTCCAAAGATAAGAAGTAACGGGATCATATAACAGAATCATTTCACTACGACTCATTTTTATCCTATAGCGGCCGTGCCAATACATTGGACACTAGCTAATATCATAGTTCATAGGGTGACAAGGAGGTTAGGCGAGATAGCATGGCTTGGGTTGCACATCAAGGTCGGGGGATCCTAAATAAATATAATGTAAGGGTTCATTTGACTAATGCATATACATAACCTATGTGTTTTAGCGATAGTCAATTCAGACATGGGTTCAATATGCTCAAAAGAATTGTTTGGTGACTTGCCTTGTTCAGCAAAGGGAGAGAAAGGGACTTCGGGGAAGTACTCCGGCTCCTCGGCGACGTCGTAGTCTTTTTAATATAAAGTAAAATAAAAAGAACACAACATCCAATCAAACAGTATAACATTACATTATAAACATGTAAGTTTCAGTTGGTTATAAATAAAATAAATTCAAATTTTAAGGTTCTGAAATTTATTTCTCCATTAATTTAAAGTGAATCTAAATGAATTATTGTTTTTCATAAAAAGGGTTCTTAAGTGTGTATAATACTACATTAAGTTTTCTAATCAATTTAATATAAATGATTCAGGGAAAACTCAGTGGTTTTAGTGTTTAAACAGAAGGGACAATTATATAAGTTTTCTGGAATTTAAATATTTGAATTTACATTTAAATCCTAAGGGCATTTGAATACTTATTTAAATAAACATGAAAATGCCCAAGTAAACCTACTGTTTTTATTGCATAAACATGTAGAGAATAATTTTATGAATTTTCTGAAATTGGAATGGTAATTTTTAGAGTTCAAATGCATCAGATATGAATTTTACAAGTTTAAAAGCATTTCTGGAATTTATTTTCAAATTTTAAACCTCTCGGGTCCACGGTGAGCCAGGCCCACGGTGAACCCGCGCACTGTGCGCGTGCGCCGGGTCGATCTGGACCGTCGGATCCAGATCCGACGCGCGAGGGCGAGGCGGGACGCGCAAGTGGCTACGGACGGCCAGGATTAAAACGTGCGAACCGGTACCACGTGGACGCACAGGATTAAACGCGGGTTTTAAATACAGATGGACGCACGAGATTAAAACGTACCCCTTCGCCGAGATCTAACGGATCAGATTAATCCGCACGCGGGGATTAAACATCACCGTCGGATCCAGATCGCACGGTCGTGCGTGAATCCGACACGGCACGGGTACTCGACCCGTGCCGGTCGTCTTCTCCGACGACGGCGAGTGGGCTAGCGGCCACGGCGAGCGACGGCGACCTAGTCTAAGGCCTAAAACGGAACGAGGGTACTACGGGGATCACGAGGGTACCTCGGCGGTGAGAAAAGATCGACGGAGTGTGGCCGGCGACGAGTGAAGGCGGCGGAGGCGTTCGGGTCCTTGGCGGCGACGGCGATCCGGCGGGGTTCGACGTCGATGGAGTGGTGGCCGAGGTCGGGGAGGTCCCGGTGGTCACGACGGTGCGATCGGCGTGGACGGAGAGGGACTCCGGCGACGGCGAGCGGCGGCTGGAGGACGGGCGGTGGTGGCGCGCTAAAAAGTGGAATGCAAGGGCTCTGTTGGATCTCGCAGCGTGTGAGCGTGGGGGCGCATTGCGGACGGCCGGGGGGTTTATATAGGGTCATCGGCGGGGGCAGAGGGGGCGTAGTCTGCGGTGGCCGGGATTAAAACGCGTTTAAGCGCCGGCGAGCTCGGGTTGAGCTCGATTCACCGAACCTGGACGCGAATCGGTCGAGTTTAATGGGGGGAAACGGTCAGCGCGACGAGGGGGTTTGATTGCCGGGCTTAATTCGAGGGGAGGGGGTCGGGGGCAAGGGATCCGAGGCGAGTAATGGCGTCGGCCGGTGAGGGGGGGGCGATTTGGGGGCGGATCTCGCGGGGACGAAGGGTCTGACAGGCGGGGGCCACAAGCCAGCGAACGCGAGCGAGCGAACGGGCGACTGACGGGTGGGGTCGGGCTCGGGCGCGAGGGGAGAAAGTTGGCGCCGACAGGTGGGGCCAAGGCGTCGGGTGCGCGCGGGTGGGGGGTGGGCTGGGCCGGCCGGGAGAGAGAGAAGGGAGGGGGAAACGGCCCAATACTGTTCTAATGTTTTTCTGAATAAAAATAATCCCAGAAAATAGATTAAAAGATTAGGGCTACTTCCAAGGCTGGTAAAAATTTATAAAAATTCTCAAAATTATCTTTTGGCCTTAGGATCATATACAAAAAGTTTCACCTCCTAATTTGGTCATCTACTCTATGTTGTAGTTCAAAAGGGTATAAAGAGGTATTTAAGTTATTTTCAGAAATAATAATTCCAAGAAATTGAATTTAATAATATTTTTTTTTGTTTTGAAAAATTGAGGTGTTACAGAGGCTCCCTCCGTAAGTGCTCTTCGGAGTGCAGTCAGCGGTAGAGAACAAGCTTTTAGAACTTGGATCCCCACGGACGGCGCCAACTGTTGGCGTAAAAGTTACGCCAACAGGTTCTCGGTAATCAAGAACGAACAAACAAGAGGTTTGTGCTTTAGGACGAACTCGAGCCTCCGTAAAGGATAATAGCTCAAGAGGTCCGAATGTGTATGTTTGAACAACTAGTTCTGGATCCCCCTTACAAGGTACAATGGGGGGTATTTATAGGGAAAAAGGCATAAGGAAAAGACCTATTTACCCCTACATTACAACTGACATAGTAGAAACTATTCGGTATTATAAACAAGGTTATACACGGTAAAATGTTGTAAGGCAGATGGATAAGCTGAACATCCAATCAATCATGTCTTCCTGCTTCGAGGCCTCCTTCTTCCCTTCGGAGGGTTCTCTATGACTTCGCACCGTGGCACCCTCCGGCCGTGTTGACGTATGCTCCGAACAGCAGTCCGCCACCTTCGGGATCTTCACTGAGCCCACGGAGGGTTAGTCTTTAAGTCTTGGAAATAAAGTAATTTCCCCCAACAAGTATATTTCTTGCCTTGGAATTGGCATTATACTGATCCTTCTCTGTTTGAGAGGTGCGAGTCTCAGGGATGGAGTATTGTGAGTCCACAATCTCCCAAATTGCATTTCCTTGGCTTAACAAGTAAGCCTCCATGCGCACCTTCCAGTATGCAAAATCTGTCCCATCGAACAGAGGAATTTTACTGCCTCTATCCATGTCGCCAACAGATCACAAAACCGGTTAAGGTCAACTGGTGATCTTAACCCGCTCTGATACCAATTGTTGGACCGGAAACGGCGACCAGAGGGGGGGTGAATGGGAGCTTTTAAAAATTCAGGCTAAAAACAACCTTCGGTTTTAATCCTGTCTTCTGCGGAACAGGCTTCGAACACTACCTTCGAAGGTCTGGTTCGGAGGTACTTCGACAGCTCCGAACACAGGCTTCGCAGGAGCAAAAGTTCGAAGCCAAGAAGACTTCGCTCCACTAACAACCCTCGAAAATCTACTCCGCTAAGTCAGTGCAGGCTCCGCACACGGGGTGCTTCGAGCAGGCTTCGCACTTCACCCTTCGCAAGAGTGGACAGCCCTCTGAGGACTTCGACCAAGTACTTGGCAACAGCAACTGGTGCTGGGCTTCGTACCCGAAGGTCTAAACACACACTACGCGGACACCGCTAAGGGCTTCGACACAAGAAGCAAAACAGGCTTCGATCAGGGCTTCGCTAGTAATCTGTGAGGTCTGGCCTCAAGTTACACAGAGCGGACGCACACTGAAAAACACACTTCGCACAGAAACAACCTTCGCCTAGACAGGCTTCGGTGCACTAAAACTAGCGAGGTATGTAACGCGAGCTCAAGCAAAAAGCACAAAGAAGCAGGGCTTCGCTGCTTGAACAAGGAACACAATAAAATGAACTCTGGATGAATACAGCGAGGTATGTGGCTACAGGAGCTCAACAGTAAATGCTCAAAGTTTAAATGTTACCTACCGAGCCCCCATATTTATAGCCCACAGTTCACCCAAAGGAAGTGACTACATTACCCCTAGGGTTTACAAAGGATTTGTCTCTACAGAACTAAGGGGTACAAAAGGTAGTCCACCTTTATTCTGGAGGCTTCTCTGTCAGCTTTGCAGAGGGGACAGCGTCAACTTTTTGCAGAACAGATAGTGTCAGCCTTTGCAGTCTTTGACCTTCTGCAGCCTCCCTTCGCACGCGAGGGGTGCGGTAGCTTCGGCGAGAAGCCTTGAGCCTGGTGGCCTTCGCTTCGCCGAAGATAGCCTCCGATACAGTGACGGTTTTGAGCCGAAGCCGTCAAAGCCCTTGGGCCTTCGCACCAACACCTCCGGAGTGGACCACCACGGCTTCGCAGCTTCACCCAGCTCGAACTCCGTCAGTCCGTGTACCGAAGCCATGCAGGCCGAAGCACCTCAAGTCAACCTTGCTCCGGAGCTAGCCTCGCTCCGAAGCCTTCCTCACTCCGAAGCCCCACCTTCGGAGTACCACCCTTCGAAGTCCCTCCTTCGTCCAAGGCCTCCGCATGAAGCATTACATGAGCCCTTCATCGTAGTGTCTCTCCCCGAGCACACTCCTCGACGAGCCTCACCCGAACCATGCCTTCAATGCGCCTCGTCTTCTGAGACCTTCGTCGGGTACCTTCGAAAGTATCCCTTCGGAGCACACTTCGAACACCTTGCCTCCGCAGAGGACTTGTTCCAACCAACTCCGAAGTCACTCCATTCGGAGTACCTTCGAAGTGCCTCACCTCCGAGGACTTTGTCTCGGAGTACCTTCACCCGGAGCCACGCTCCGCACTCTCTGCCTTCACCTGGCACGCCACCCGAGGACCAACCCGGACCCCCTTCGCAGCCACTGTGATGGAGCTCCCCGCTCCCCTGGCATCAAGCCTCCCGCTTGACCCAGGTTCACCTGCTACGAACCTTGTCCGTCGCCTCCGAAGTCCCTGCGTACCACAGACAAACAGACAAGTGTATCCAGTACTCCGGAGACCTCTCCGGGTTAGCAACCTCCGGTACACACTTCGGTGTACCGCCCAAAGTACCGAACCCTTCGGTACGAACCCAGTCATCGTGTACTGTCTGACCCCTCCGACAAGCACACTCCGCTGCACAGCTGCAGCAACCATCCACCGAACACCCTTCGGTGAGACCACCTCCGAACACACTTCGGAGGTACAACCTCCTCCGAACACCTTCGGAGGTACAACCTCCGAACCCCCTTCGGAGGTACCCTTCGAACAGAGGGTAAAAAGCCTGTCAATCACTCATCACAAAACACCGAAACCAACCCTTGGTTTCTCAGCCTCTCTCTCGCAAACCCGGTCATCACGCCGTCGCAGTCAGCCGTCCGTCCAAGTCTTGCTCCGTCTCTTCGTGCACTATTGAGATCTTCTCCAACGTCGCCCGTCCTCTTTGATCCTCCGACATCAAGATCCCCGCTCGACCCTCGATCACCCGCCATCAACAATTGGTCAACATCTCCTCCCTGCACAAACAAGACAAGCCAAAACAAGAACACGACGCACCGCCGAAACCCTCGACAGCCAAACCTCTATTTCACATCGAAACCCTCGATGCACTCAAACCAACACTCCATCGCTTGAACTCTTAGATGCTCATCCTTGTCAATCGCTCATCATCCAGACTGAAACCACCCTTTGTTTCACAGTCAACTCACCCATCATCGACATCTCGAATTCCCTGCTCATGGATTCAGCAAACTCGGCCACAAGAGTATGAGAAGAACCACCAAAGATTATGTCATCAACATAAATCTGAACGAGTAAGAAATCTTTGCCATGCATGAGAGTGAACAAGGTCTTGTCAACAGAGCCCATTTTGTACCCGTGCTCAATCAAGAAGGTCCTAAGGCGGTCGTACCAAACCCTCAAAGCTTGCTTGATCCCATATAGAGCTTTGTGAAGTTTAAAGACTCTATGGGGGTACTTGGGATTTTCAAAGCCAGGAGATTGTTTGACATACACATCCTCTCCTATGAAACAATTAAGGAAAGCACTTTTTACATCCATTTGAAAAAGTTTAAAACCTCGAGATGATGCAAAAGCAAGCAAGATCCTAATGGCCTCGGGTCGAGCTAATAGAGCAAAAGTTTCTCCAAAATCAATCCCCTCGACTTGAGTATACCCTTGAGCCACAAGTTTAGCCGTGTTTCTAACTATAGCCCCATCCTCCCCCTATTTGTTTTTGAAAATCCATTTTGTTCCAATGATATGAATGTTAGGAGGTGGGTCAACAAGAATCCAAACTTGATTTATATCAAAATTTTGAAGTTCCTCGTGCATGGCATTGATCTAACTCGCATCAGACAAAGCATTACTAACATCAAGAGGTTCAAAATTTGCGACAAAAGTAGAATCAACGAAATGAGCATGCGATCGAGTTACTGGTTCATTTAGCTCGCCGATGATCTGTTCAGGAGGATGCATTCTCTGAATACGAAGCGGTGCTTCTCTCTGCGAAAGAATCTCCCCCTCAACTCTTGTCAAAGTCTGCTCCAAGCTACCGGAAGTAGAATCTTCAGGTCCTCTTGTTGATGTAGATGAAGCTTTTGGAGATGCCATAGAGGGAGGTAGTGGTATAGCATCATGATCTTCACCATCTGATGGAACTTCTTCCTCAAAAAGAGTTTCACTCATATCACATTTACTTGCAAGTTCAAAATCAGAACTAACACATGGAGAGGTCTCATCAAAAGACACATCACAAGATTCAACTATAGTGTTAGATTCAAGATTGAAAACACTATAAGAGTGACCATGCAAGGAGTAGCCCAAATTGATCCCATCAGACACGCGTGATTCAAATTTGTCCAAATTACCTCGCTTTAGGATAAAGCAACGGTATCCAAATAATCTTAAGTGAGTGACCTTGGGCTTCCTCCCAAAATGAAGTTCATAAGAAGTCACATTCAACAAAGAGCGCAAAAAGATCCTATTGGAGATGTAGCATGCTCTACTCATGGCTTTAACCCAAAATTTTCTATGAGTCCTATGCTCGTTGAGCATTGTCCTAGCCATCTCCATAAGTGTGTGAATTTTCCTCTAAACAACACCATTTTGTTGAGGGACTCTAGGTGCAGAAAACTAATGCTCAATTCCATGTTCAAGACAAAAATCTGCAAAACAGCTATTCTTGAACTTGGTGTCGTTGTCACTATGAATAGCTTTCATTGCACTGAGGAGTTCATTGAATAGCCTCAATGCTAAGCTCCAAAAGTGTATGAACACTTCATCCTTGCTCACAAGAAAGAAAACCCAGGAGTAACGAGAGTAATCATCAACAACAACAAGAACGTACCACTTTCCGCCTAATGAGCTAAATCGGGATGGACCAACAGTATCAATATGAAGAAGCTCACCAGGTTGCTAAGTAATTACCATGTTTACGGGTGAATGTGAGGCGACCACCATTTTTCCAAGACGACAAGGAGCACAAATCTGTTTCTTCCCAAATTTGAGCTTGGACAATCTTCGGATGAGTCCTAAGGCACTTAATCTTGCAAGAAGATCAAAGCTCATGTGCCCTAGTCTCCTGTGCCACATCCAAAGCTCAAATGAAGGTTCACCTAAAAGGCAATGAGAAGATCCAAATGACTCAGAGAAGACAGCTCCAAAAACTCTCCCTACTCTCAAGATTTTGCAAATGAAAGCGCCAGAAGAATCAAGCACATGAGAGGCATCACGACCAAAGTGAACCTCAAAAGCCTCATCAAGCAATTGGGAGACAGAAAGTAAGTTATAGCCTAAGTCCTCAACCAAAGCTTAGTGAGAGAGAAATTTTCATTGATTTTGATCATACCTTGGCCTTTCACTCTACTTTTGCGATTGTTTCCAAAAGTGATGTTTTCTCGTTGCTTGGCTAAGGTGAAGCTGGAGAACCATGAAGACTTTCTAGTTATGTGGCATGAACAACCGGAATCAATAATCCACTTGTCCTCCAGCCTTCCATGCCTCCCCTAAGTAGAGACGGAAGACCTCGAGTACTCAGTGCTGGGTTTAGAAATAAAATGCCTAGGTATCCAGCACTGAACTACTAGAGAGTTAGGTAAAGCAAGAGACTGTGTAGCATTAGAATCATACTGAACACAAGGTCTTCTTGCAAAGTGTTGAAATCTCCTAAAATGATTTGGACCAAAACCCCTATGTGGTCTAACATCATATAAAGTATGATATAAACCGCGATGGGCATAGTCACTCATATAACTATGTGATGCCTCATAATCAGAATAAGTAAGATGACCATATTCATGCAAATCATGTGAAGAATAATCATGAAAGTTTAGAGCATGAGAACGCCGTTCATCTTTCATACAACGATAACAAAAACCAATCAAATGACCTACACAATGACAATAAGAGCAATGAAAAACTTTCTTATGTGTAGGTTCATAGGTTTCTGGTGCCAACCTCATAATTTTTCTTGTTTTTTGCTTGGAGTCTGTCTTGGGTGGTGGAATGATTATCCTTTTAGGTTTGGTAGGGTTTTTGGCTTTCTTAGGGGTGTCTAACTAGGCTCTCTCTTTCTCAAGGATAGTAGGTAGACTGAACACAGTTTTGCTTAGGGTATTTGATGAAGTTCTCTCATAACCCAACCCTAGAGCTTACCCTGTCCTATCAGCACACATTTTTGTTTTATCCAAAAGCAAATCCATTTTACCCTTCCCTTCAGTACATTTGTCCACCATGGAAAGAAGATAATCATTCTCACACTTGAGTTTTTTTGACTTGATCTCTAGCGAAGTTGAGTTGGTCCTTCAAGATGATGCAGGTGGAACATGACGGCTTCACATCCTTAGAACACTCAGCACTCTCCAATCTAGCCTTAAGCTCATCAACATGCTTATCTCTCAAATTAATGCTTTCAACAAGTAAAGAACAATTCAAGCATTCATTGATGACACAAGGACTAGAATCCACCTCCAAAAGTTGTTTTTGAATATTTTCAAGTTTTTCAAGATTTTGGGGATGATTCAGACGCAACTGAGCAAGTTCATTCATTACAACAAGACATGACTCACATTTAGTATTTTCAGACTTAGACTTCAACATAGCAAGTTCAGTAGAAAGAGATTCAATTTTGAGTTTTAGATCCTTTCGTTCTTTAGTAGCAAGTTTGAGAAGTATATCTTGTGAAATAATTGCATCATGTAATTCATCGTTTTGAACAAGTAGCTGGTAATGAGATAGACTAACCTCCGATGAATCTAGCTCATCGCTGATGTGCTTGTCATTTGCAATGAAGCAGAGGACGTTGAAATCTTTTGTCTTTTCCTTCTTTTCTTCGCTCTTGCATTGTTCTTCTTCATCAGAGCTTGGCTCTTCACTTAAGGTGTTATCGATGTCGCTAAGTGTAGCCATGAAAGCTCTAGCCACTATTTTTGCCACTTTTCCTCTCTTTCCTTTGAAGAAGGATTTTTTGTCTCTTTTCTGGTGTTTGTGTTCATGTTCATTTTTTGCTTTCAATTTTGGGAAATTTGCTTTGATATGATTAAGATCACCACACTCAAAACATCCTCGAGAGCCTCCTCTTCTTTGATCTCTTCTATCATTGTAGAATCTAGTGAACTTTTTGACTATGAGAGCAAGCTTCTCATCGTCTAATGTGTCCACTTGTTCTTTCGTGATAGAGACCAAAGAAGACAAGGCAAAACCTCCAGAAAAAGCACAAACTCCAGACAAGTTACCTCCAGATGAGGTGCCACTGCTAGAACTAGAAACTAGTGCCATGGATTGTGGAAAAGAGTTCCCAATTCCAGAATGAGATGCCTTGGTGATCTCGGTGGACTTAAGCTTACTAAAAATTTCATCGCAAGTCAACGTGTCAAAGCTCATGGACTCTTCAATACTTAAGATCTTTACTTCCCATATGCTACGATCAAGAGCATAGAGAAGTTTGATCGCCCTATCATGATCCGAGTAAGCTAACGTCCCAGTGGAGCGCAAGTTACTAACAATTCCATCAAAACGTGCAAACATGGCATCTACAGATTCGTCGGGGCCCCACACGAACATTTGTGACTCAGACTGATGAACATTATGTTTCTTGCTTTGCTATTACAATTGTACTATAACTTCTCAGTCTCTGAAGTGCGAGTTTCAGGGATCACATATTGGGAATCAACAATGTCCCAAATAGCACTTCCTTGGCTTAGTAAATAAGCCTCCATGCGCACCTTCCAATAAGCGTAGTCTCGACCATCGAATATCAAAATCTTAGAGTTCTTGTCCATGTCACCAGAAGGATCACAAACCAGTTAAGGTCAATTGGTGATCTAACCGGCTCTAATACCAATTGTGGGATCGGAATGGCGACTAGAGGGGGTGAATAGACGACTCAACAAACTCTTGTGAATTAGATGACCTATTCAGAACACCCAACGCACCTCCATAAATTTCAAATCCAAATTTGAAACAATCAGTACAACTCTGAGCAACAAAATCATTTTAAATTCGATATTCAGTCTTGTTCGGAGTTGGAAGTGTCGAAGTACTCTGTCGACAATTGATATTCCGAACTACAATAGACAGATCGGCAACTGATTGGTCAACAAATGTAAACCGGTGATTGAAACTCCGAGAAAGCCCAGAAACTTGGAATACTTCTTTAACACATGCAATTGACACTTTGAGTCAACACTTGACAATAGCAATTAATCAATTTAGTCAAAACAGTATCAGTTCAACCAACCAAATCAATTTGAATCAATTCAAATACTCTTATGTAGAAGACACACAAATTTTGATAGTTTTTAGATGAGGAACAGTGCCAAGTACTTTCAACTCAGAATACTAAAATGAGAGTTTACACTAGACTTCTGATTAGGTTTGAAGAAGACAGATCAGAGCAAATCAATAATCTACACACCTATAGCAATTCAGAAGGCAGCTACAATTGCATAACCCAATTCAGATTTAGATCAGCACAACAACTAGTATCTTCATCATTTGAGAAAAATGATCACAATTAATTACAATCTGACCTGAACACACTATTGATTTAAAAACTGAATCTAAAACTATTTGAAGTTTGAGTAAACCAAATGTTCATACTAAAATGAATTCTAATTTAGATTTTAGTACAAATCAGATTGAGACAGATCACTGAATGTGAATAAGTAACTGAAACCAAGAAGTATCAAAAGATTGATATCTTTTGTTCAGTTACAACTTTTACACTTATCAAAAATACCTAAAAACTTATAGCAAACAAAAAGGCAGTATAGAATTAATCAGTGTACAGAGCAGACAATAGACTGAAAAGCTTGACACTGACATGATGATGAACAGTGCACTGACAATAGCAAGTTTGATTTAACCAGACAAGTGTTCAGATGATGAGATAATTCAAATCAGCAATTCAAAAATTCAGAACAGTAGCACTTGACTAAAGTCATAGTTTCTGAAAACTTAACCAGAATTTTGATTGAAAATTCCTGGATTGGTAACTTCAGTTCAAATAGTCAACACTGGATTACAGGATTCAAATCAGATCAGTATTATGAATTTTAAGTTTTCAAATATGCTCAGAATACTCAAGATATTTTGGTTAATTCAGTTTTAGAGAGACAAAATTCAGATAGAACTACCTTGACAACAATTTGAAAATCACAGTCCTATTTCAGACAAAGTAACTGAAACCTATATTCTTCTCAGAGATGAGATGGGAAACTTCTCAGAGATTCAAAGAGAATAACCAACACTAGCATTAAGATTCATTTCAGAGGCAGCAAAACTTAGAACAGCGAGAAAGTATTCTGGGACCATACATATCAGTGATGCATCTTCTCTAAAAAACACTCACCAAAGGAAACACTTGATATTCAGAATTAGCAAGGATACAAAATAAAATTCAGAGAGCTTTTACAGGTTTACTCTTCAAAAACCAATCAGTTTTGGTAATGCCTTCAGATCTGAATATGTATAATCATCAATAGAATTGTATTTCTAGAACAGAGCAATCACTTTCAGATCATATATTACTCATTCAAAACCATGATTCAAATATAATCCAGTAAACACTAAGAAAAATGGAACAACTAATTAATCAATAACTCACATAAGAACTCAACTCTACTCAAGAACCTGATGAATTAATTCTGCTAAAGAACAGGAAGTTCCATAATGAAGAACAATAACTTTTTCTTGCCTCTGAAAATTTTCTGGATCAGATCCTGGTCTTCCACGGATGATTTCTTTACTTATGACTTGGAGTTGATTCTCTTGACCAAACACACAAGACCAGCAAAGAAAATACTAACAAATCAGATCAGGACGAAAAACCAAACTAATCATAGAGTGAACATTCTTGGCGGCGCAACAACATAAATCAAAGTTTCCTGGATGATGAATAGGGTTTTCGACACAGCACAATAAACACAGGAATGAAACTCTAATGTTGAATAGAAAATCCTCAAGGAGATTAGCAGAAGTAAAATTTTAGAGGAAAATCATGAACAAGCAAACATCACAAAAGCTAAGAAATTTCTGGTTTCTTCCAAAAGTGACAGCCCAATCCCTTGGGTATGGGTCCCTTTAAATAGCCATACCCTAGGTGGGAATTTTACAAAGTGACCCTCAAGATTTTTTAGTTTGACACAAAAAGACATGAGTCATTTTCAGAATACCTCTACTACTTTTATTACAAATTGACTCTACCCATTTAATATTTTCAAAAATTGGAAGTTCTGAAAAATACTAAAAGTTTACACTTTACTCTAAATTACTAAAGACAAAAAGGACTCCTAATTATTGAATTTAAAAACATTTAGAGATGCGATGGTTTTCAGCAAAAACCGACAAAGCCTTCTCGATCGTCAACGATCGTTGTTAGTCCACGAACTCGACTGCCAGCAAGTCTCTCCCGCTCTCGATCCCTCAAGCCGCCTTGTCACTTGAATTGGCTTCCCTTTCACTGACTCAACCGACATCTCGTCTTGATCAACCTTCATCACACGTCTTGCTCGATCTCTATGCGTACATCTGAGGTCACTCTCAACTTCGATTGACACTCTCGACCATCTAGCATTAGACTCCCCATCTAACCCTGATCCCTTGCCATCGACAGTTGACAAGTATCTCAACCTTGCACACACGAGACAAACACAGACACACACATATCCAACCATCCACACATGAACCTCATGACAAACCCCGTCAATCACTCATCATAACCTTGAACCATAGTGAAGATCCTCACTAGGTTCCTCAGGTCCACACCTTGGCATTATAAATAGGGAGGAGGAGGTCGTGGATACAGGTTTTCAGAAGACCAAAGTGCTCCACCCTAGCCACTACACCTCTCCTCTCCCTTCCCTCTTAATCTCAAGAGATGAGATCGCAATTTCTCCCCAGTTCTCATGAGCGGTGCTAGCACACCGGCGTGGGAGTAATCCTTCCCTGTACATGTGGACTCTGTGGTGGCATTGCTTGAATAGTGACGCTCATTGTCTTCCTCAGGTTGACATCACCGGTCCTCGTCGATTAGATCACCGGGGAATGGATGGAGCGAGATGAGGATAAGCGAGGACGCGCTTCCCCAACATCTTCTTCTGTTGCACTAGCGCGTCTCACGTTAGAACGTATCGATCCATGATCACGTGCATGGTTCTAGGGTTTGGGGGTAAATTTTTTGAAATTTCCGACTAGCATAGCTTCCCTAGGACTCAAGAGTGGTATCAGAGCCTACATGCGTAGTGTTCGATCTGGATCCCTCATGTATGGAGATACATGGTGGAAAATAGATTAGATTTGTTTTTGTTCACAAAATTTCAGAAGTTCCGATGCTTGTTGGATCGGATGTTCCGATGTTTGATCGAAAGTTCCCATGTCGGACAAGATTTGCAATAGAGGAGGTGGATCAGAAGTTTCAATGCCAGATTGGAAGTTTCGATCTAGACAACACTAGAAATTTTAAGCATATTGATCTAATATTTTCAGATCCAGATATCGGTCGCTTGTATATTCTTCGCTTATGTTTGTTTTGTAGAGAATGTTGTGGCTGGTATGGCCTTCTTGAATGTGATGTATGATATGCATGCATTGAATGTAAATTAAATATCGCCTGCGTGTTTTGATTATTTATAGCCCAATGCTGGTGTACATTCATACAACCTGCGTGTCGACTATTGATGCTATGACTCATGTAACTAGTATAGGTTCTATTTGATAGGCTAGTTCAAGTTCATGGAGGCTGGAAGCACAAACTCAATGCCGGGAGCCATGGAGATTGAGATCACCATGTGAAGGGCCATACTATGTCACATTCAATGTGTTGTCTGTGGTTCTTACTTATGTTCCTGTCATACTATTATTGCATGTTTCGTGCGTACTAAGGAACGTCACCTTGCTAGAATAGTTTTCCATCAGAAAATTAAGTATTGATGATCTTTCCAATAGTTGCACCTATGTCGCGCCCCGATTTAATAAATCAGGACTTTTATTAAAATTCCATAGAAAATCAATAAAACAAGACGTTCATCATGCGACCACGTACAATACGGGCAATCATTCACGGTTCGTAGACCGCATTAATACAAAAGTGAATAAAAGTGAAGAGAAACTAATAAAATCAAGGATGCTAGATGAACGCCTCCTTCCAGTCTCGCCTTGACTGGGTCGCTACTCCAGACCTTCATCCTCCTCGTAGTAGACGGGCTCTGATGGTGTAAGTCAACAGGGTGAGTACAAATGTACTCAGCAAGCCACCGAATGCAAATAATATGCAAGGTAATAACAAGGGGGATAATGGCTAATTTTGCGGAAGCGAGTAATTTGTAAAGCAATTTAATGTGAACAATTTATTAGTACTGAAACGTAAACATGTGTATGCATCATCATCTTCTAACTCGAGGGGTACAGTCAGCCCCACCTCGCTCAACAGTCCTTACATGCCATGAATAACTCGACCATTCAAACAATTGTAAACTAACTGCGAGTAGTCACACAACCTGCCCTTGACCGTGGGCTCAGCTTTTCGAAAAGATTGATTTTACTCTGATCAGAGATGTACCACTGTACCCACAAGGCACGAACTCATCACTTACACCAAAGTGTAACGAGATGACCCATTTCATGGGAACTCGTGCCAAAACCTTCCATATAGTCCTCCCCGACTCAATAGCACCCTCTTATAGGTTTCATATGGTGTCCCGACGCATCGGAGCCCCACCATACCCCCCCTTGAGCCTCGTCGGTACAAGTCGCCCGCAGGCTAGCCCCTTGCCCCCTCCTCTATGGTGCATCGAGCCGGAGTATTCCATACTTCCAGTTAGGACTTACCCATTAGACTTGTGGTTGGTACGGAAGTGCTTTGCAACAGATCCCATAGACCGGTCCTTATAGTGCCCCGGGTGCGACAAACCAATGCCCGAGCTTGCACCTGGAACCCACCATACTTATAACCTAGCCAACTCCAACAGAGTCCAGAGACAAGAATAACGGGGTATTTCATATACCAGAATCCATCTATCTACGACTCATTCTTTATATCCTATAGCAGTTGTGCCGGTACATTGGGCACTAGCTAATATAGTTATAGTAGAGTGACAAGGAGTTAAGGCTCAATAAGCATGGCTTGGGTTTGCACACAAGGACGGGGATCTAATAAATATAAGTGTAAGGCTTTGATGTTTGACTAATGCAATATTAACCTATGGGTTATAGCGATATTTTGTTAAAACATGGGCTCAAATATGATCAACTATTTCCACAGAGGTGGTCGATGACTTGCCTTGATCAGCAAAGGGGGGTGGAGGAACCTCGGGGTAGAACTCCTGCTCCTCGATGAACTCGTAGTCTTCTCGATACGGAAAAATAAACAACACATTCAATAAACAGATAAAAAATCCACTCAATAATAAACATACATATTTGTGGGTTTTATTATGGGGAATAAAGTTTTAATATTCTGATGTTTGGTGAATAAACAGTAAACTTAATTTCTTAGGGCTTTTCTAATTTATTTTTCTGAATTAATAATTTATCCCTAAGGGGTTTTTATTCTTTTATTTGTTAAAAATATTTTGGGTAACAGTAACATACTGTTTTTATGGCATTAATGTGTAGAGAATATTATTCTGGATTTAACAAAATTTGAATGGTGAAATTTGGAGTTAAAATGAGCAAGATATGAATTTTTGAAGTTTAAACTATTTTCTGAATTTTATTTAAAACCAGAAAATGGGCTCTGGTCCACGGTGAGCCAGGCCCACGGTGGACCGTGCCACTGTGCGCGTGGACCCGCTGATCCAGATCCGTAGGATCTAGATCTGGCAGCTGAGCGCGAGGCGGAGGGGTTTAATGAAATCGGACGGCTGTGATTAAATCGTAGCGAAGGGGTACGCATGGACGTCTGAGATCGAACGGGGGTTTTAAGTGGCGATCGACAGCCGAGAGGCCTCGATACCCCTTTGACCAGATCTGAGGGCCCAGATTAAATCCCGGAGGGATTTAATCCTAGCCCTCCGATCGCGATCGAGCGGTCGTGGCGCGATCCGGCACGGCACGACGTAAGGGGGCACGTACCCCCTTCGTCTCCGGCGACGGCGGGCTCGGGTGCGACCACGGCGGCGGCGGCGAGCGCCTACGTGCCTAGCTAGGGCCAAAAATGGAACGCGGGGAGTAAGGGGGTCACGATGGTACCTTCGGCGGCGAAGCTGGGCGACGGACGGCGACGACGGTGAGGGTAGACGACGAGGTCTCCTCGGTGGTCATCGGCGACGGGGATCTGGCGGGTTCCACGGCCAACCAAGGGGTGGCCGGGGATGGGCAGGCAACGACAGGCACAGCGGTGGTGACGGCTAGGACAGGGGAGGTCCGAGGTGGCGGAGGGCGGCGGCCGGAGGTGGAGTAGGAGAGGAAACCGAAGAAAGGGGGCAGAGCGCTCGGGTTTGCTTCGGCTAGGGCTTTAGGGGTGTGAGCGGAGTGCGGTGAGCCGAGGGGTATTTATAGGGTCACCGGCGGCGGCCAAATGGAAGGAAACCGAAGGTTTCCTTCCTTCTCCGGCGAGGGTTCCATTCCCTTGGCTCGGCTTCCATACTCATCAAAACGCGTGGCCTAAGGGCGGAAAGGGATCGAGGGGCTCCGGGGAAAGGTGTCCGAGGTAGATCCAACCGGATCGGGGCAGCCGGCGGCGAGGGAAGGAAATGGGGTCGCCGGAAGGAAAGGGGAGTGATCCCCTTCCATCGGGGACGAAGGTCCTGACAGGTGGGCTCCACCTGTCAGTGGGCGAACGGAAAAGGAAAGGGGCCGACAGGCGGGCCACAGGTGTCAGGGAGCGAGAGCGAGAGAGAGGAGGCTGACATGTGGGCCAGGCGAGGCGCGGTGGAGGAGAGAGGAGCGGGGGAGTGCGCCGACAGGTGGACCCCACCTGTCGGTGGCACACTGCTGGATTGGGCCGGGCTTAGGGTGGTTTGGAGGTTGAGGCCCGTTAAGGTTTTAATATCTTTTCTGATTTCAAATAATTCCAGTAATTCATTTATTTGATTAAGGGTTGAATCACTGTTGATAAAAATTTGGAAAAATTCCTGAAATTATGTTTTGCCCTCTAGTTTATCTCATAAAATTTTCAAGTCCATATTTTGAGTATTTCTCCCTGTTTGGCTTTATTTGGGTTCTTTTAGGATTTTTCTTTAATAAATAAATCCAGAAATGATTTTTCTTTTCTTTTATTTGTTTTTATTTCTTGGGGTGTTACAATCCTATCCCCCTTACAGAGAATCTCGTCCTCGAGATTCGGATCAATCTTCGAATAGCTCAGGATGCTGTGCCTTGAGTTCATCTTCTTTTTCCCAAGTAGCTTCCTCTACAGGATGATTGCTCCACTGCACTTTGCAGAAGCGGATGACCCGACTCCTGGTGATCCTTTCTTTGATCTCCAATATCTTAACAGGCTTTTCCACATAGGTCAGATCCTCTTGAACATCCAACTGCTGTAGGTCCACTTGATCTGTCGGAACGCGCAAACACTTCTTGAGTTGGGATACGTGAAATACGTCATGTACTCCAGCCAATGAGGGTGGTAATTCCAACTGATATGCCACTTCACCTTGGCGTCGAACAATGGGAAATGGTCCAACATATCGAGGGGCCAACTTTCCTCTCATGTTAAACCGTTGAGTACCACGGAGAGGCGTAACTCGAAGGTAAACATTATCTCCTTCTTCAAAGGCTAGGTCCCGGCGACGATTGTCTGCGTAGCTCTTCTGTCGTGATTGGGCCATCTTGAGTCGGTCTCTGATGATCCGTACCTTCTCTTCAGCTTCACGAAGAATGTCTGTTCCGAATACTTGGGATTCACCAGTTTGGTCCCAAAGTAGAGGCGTTCTGCACTTACGTCCATATAGGGCTTCAAAAGGAGACATCTGAAGGCTGGCTTGATAGCTGTTGTTGTACGAAAACTCAGCGTACGGCAAGCTCTTGTCCCAAGTGGCTCCAAAATCCAAGACACATGCCGCAGCATATCCTCCAATATCTAATTCACCCTCTCCGTTTGTCCATCCGTCTGAGGGTGGTAGGCAGTACTGAAATTCAATCTTGTGCCCATCTCCTCTTGAAGGTTCTTCCAGAAACGAGAGGTAAACTGACTTCCTCTGTCGGACACTATCTTCTTGGGCACTCCATGAAGACACACGATCCGGGCCATGTATAGTTCTGCAAGCTTAGGGCCACTATAGGTCGTCTTGACGGCTATGAAATGTGCTACTTTCGTAAGCCGATCGATGATCACCCAAATAGAATCATACCCAAGTTGGGTCTTTGGTAGTTCGGTGATGAAATCCATACCGATCTCTTCCCACTTCCATTCAGGCACTTTAAGTGGCTGTAGCAATCCTGCAGGCCTCTGATGTTCAGCCTTTACTCTTCTGCAGGTGTCACACTCGGCGACGAACTGGGCAATCTCTCTTTTCATGCTGACCCACCAATAACGTTCCTTCAGGTCTTGGTACATCTTGGTACTGCCTGGATGAATGGAGTACAACGTCTCGTGGGCTTCTCTCAGGATAAGGGTCTTTATCTCTGGCTTATCCGGCACACATATCCGGGTTCCAAACCATATGGTGCCATTCTCGTCCTCTGAAAATCCTAGGGCTTTTCCTTGTCTCATATTCTTCCTGATGGCAGCTATATCCGGGTCTTCCAATTGAGCTTCGCGGATTTGCTCGAACAAGACAGGTTGGGTCTCCAAGGTGGCTAGATATGCTCCTGTGGTTAACCCAAGGTTCAACTTTTCCATCTCTCTACATAACAGGGGTGCGTGTTCTTGAATCATCATGGCTGTGCAATATCCCTTGCGACTTAATGCATCAGCTACCACATTTGCTTTTCTGGGGTGGTAGTGAATACCTAAGTCATAGTCCTTTATTAGTTCCAGCCATCATCTTTGCCTCAGGTTAAGATCTGGCTGTGTGAAGATGTACTTAAAGCTCTTGTGATCCGTAAAGATCTCACAGCGATTTCCGACCAAATAATGCCTCCAAATCTTAAGGGCGTGCACTACTGCGGCAAGTTCCAAATCATGGGTCGGGTAGTTCAACTCATGAGGTCTCAACTGACGGGAGGCATAAGAGATAACTTTTCCATCTTGCATAAGAACACATCCCAATCCTTGGCGAGATGCGTCACAATAGACATGGAAGTCTTTCCGGATATCGGGTAGGGTCAGTATGGGTGCAGATACCAAACGGGTCTTGAGAGTGCGGAAACTTTCCTCGCATTCAGGAGTCCATTCAAACTTCTCTCCTTTCTGCAACAACTTGGTCATTGGCTTGGCTATCTTAGAAAAATTCTCAATGAACCTCCGATAATATCCGGCCAAACCCAGAAAACTTCGTATCTCAGATACATTCGTGGGTGGCAACCAATCCATAACTGCTTCTACGGTGGCAGGGTCTACTGCGATTCCTTGCGCAGAGATGATGTGTCCAAGGAACTTTACTTCTGCTGTCCAAAACTTGCATTTGTTGTACTTGGCATATAATTGGTGTTCCCTTAGCTTCCCTAAGGTTAACCGGAGGTGAGCCTCGTGCTCTTTCTGGTCCTTGGAATAGATGAGGATGTCGTCTAAGAAGACTACGATGAATTTATCCAAATATTCCATGAACACCTTATTCATCATGTTCATGAAGAATGCAGGGGCGTTGGTCAATCCAAAGGACATAACCGTACACTCGTACAATCCATAACGGGTGGTAAAGGCCGTCTTGGGTATATCTTCTTCTCGAATCCTTAACTGATGATAACCAGAACGCAAGTCGATCTTCGAGAATACTGTAGCTCCTTTTAGTTGGTCGAAGAGATCATCGATCCGAGGCAACGGGTACTTATTCTTGATGGTTACTTCATTCAAAGCACGATAATCCACGCACATACGCTTTGCCTTGTCTTCTTTCTTCTCGACGAAGATGATGGGGGCACCCCATGGCGACGTGCTAGGTCTGATGTAACCTTTCCTTTCGAGATCCTCCAATTGCTGCTTCATTTCAGCTAACTCATTAGCGGCCATCCGGTATGGTCGCTTATAAATAGGGGTGGTTCTGGGCACCAAGTCAATTCTGAACTCGATGTCCCTCTTGGGTGGCATCCCTGGTAGATCTTCTGGGAATACGTCTGGGTATTCACTGACTACTGGTATCTCCTCCAAGGTAATCTGATGTAATCTTGTCCTTCCGGCCTTCATGCTTGGCATCTGGAACGTGACGATAGTCCCTTCTTCATTAGTCACAATCACTTTTCTCTGGGCACATTCTATTACTCCTTGATGTTTATTGAGCCAATCCATCCCTAGAATGAGATCCAAACCTTGACATTCTATTAGAATGGGGTCGGCCCAAAATATCGTGCCTTGGATATCTACCCATACCCTTGGACTAAAAGAATAGGCGAGGGTTTGCTTGCCCGGGGTAGCTATCAATACTGGTCTGGGTAGTTCACTTATGTCCAGGGCATTTCTTTCCACAAAAGCAGTTGATATAAAGGAGTGGGTAGCTCCGGTGTCAAATAATACCACTACAAGCGATGAATGAACCATAAACTTACCCATGACAATTTCCGGGGTGGCCTGGGCTTCTTCGGCGGTGACGTGGTTGACCTTGGCGCGGACGGCGGGGTTTGAGGTGACGCCTTGAGTACACTTGGGATGAGGGCACTGGTGGGAGTAGTGCCCCTCCTGGCGGCAGTTGAAGCAAACTACAGGCTTGCCGTGCTTGTCTCTCAGGATTTCCGGCTTCTTGGCCGGGGCAGCTGGGGCGGCTGGTGCGGCGAGAGCGGGGCGAGGTTGTCCGGCTCCGGCATTGGCGGCAGGTGGTGCCGGACGATACACTGGGCGGGGGTGGTACTGCGGTGCTGGTGGAGGAGGGGTGAATCGGGGCCTCTGTGCCATGCCTTGGTTCTGCCTGAAGGCAATCATCCGCTTCTTCTTCAGGTCAACCTTATTCTGTTGGGTCTCCTGCATAATAGCTTTGTTCACCAACTTTTGAAAGTTGGCGAAATCTCCAAAGATGAGTTGTAGGGACAACTCATCCTTCAGTCCCCGGAGGAACTTGGCTTGCCTGGCCGCATCCGTACGAACCTCCTCAGGTGCGTATCGGGCCAGACGGTTGAACTCATGCAGATACTCGGTCACGGACCTGCTCCCCTGCTGCAGGTCTCTGAACTCTTGCTGTTTCTGCGCGATAATGCCGTCGGGGATGTGAGCGGCACGAAAAGCGGCCGAGAACTCTGCCCAAGTGTGGGCGTGTCCCTCTGGTAGGGTCTCGCGAAGATTGTCCCACCATTCTACGGCGGGACCACGGAGTCGGTGGGTGGCGAAGGCCACCTTCTCCTGCTCAGTGCAGGTCAGCAGATCGAGCTTCTTCTCGATGGTCCTCAACCAATCCCCAGCCTCCATGGGGTTGGTGGTTCTTGAGAAGGTCGGTGGGCGAACTCGAAGGAACTCCGAGAGCTGAGAGGCGGGAGAGGGAGCTGGTGCGGCGAGGCGATGCAGCTCGGGCTGTTGGTGGAGGCGGAAGAACTGAGCCTGCTGCTCCTGCATCTGCTGTTGCTGTTGTTGCATCTGGTTCAACAAAGCAGTGACTAGCTGGTTTTGGGTGGCCATCATTTCGGCCACTGTAGGGTGATTAGCGATTGGGGCTTGCCTTTGCCCCGTTGCTCCCCATTGTGGCAAGTTGCCACTCACTCCTCTGTTCTGGGGAGCATCGGAACCCTGAGTGTTGGTCATCCTGGAGTTTTCAAAGTAGACAACATTTATTTTAGAGAACTCTTTATGTTTTATTTCCAAAAAGGTACCGTTCTTGCGGTTACATTTATTTATTTCTTCATTCATGCCTTATGTTTTGACATGAATGGTAATACAAGCAAGCAAAATGAAAAAAAACAATCAATCGTAAACTACGTCTAGGGTAGCTCGGGGGATGGCTCAATCTCGGGCTCGTGGGAGCGGGTCGGGGTCGAGGAGCTGGATGGTCCGGCGGGTGGTGCGCTGCGGGAAATCCTCTTGGGCCTCACGGTGGGGATCCGAAGGGGTTTCTTCTTGCGAGGCGGTAGAGGTGCGATCTCCTCAATGTCCTTCTTCAATTCTCTGAGCTGTTGGCGGAGCTGGGTGTGGACCATGGCGCCCTGGCGTAGGAGCTCGTTCTGGCGCCTCAATTCCTCCACCTCGAGGGCCAACAGGGGGTTCTGCTCAAGCTGTCGACAGAGCTCGGCATTCTCACGGGTCAGGTTCTCAGAAGTGTGGCGGTAGAAGTCGATGGTGTCATGCTGGCTGTCTGCGTCGAGGATGGCCTCAGTGTGGAGGTTGTCCATGGCTTCCAAGAGTCTCATCGTGCGGGTGATGGCAGAGTTGCTCTGCGTGAGGGGGCTGACGTAGATGCTACGGTGACTCCCGGGTGTGCGCATGGGCATGAAGCGGTAGACGGTGTCGCGGAGGTGGCAGTCGTATACCAGTCGAAGCTCAGCGAGGGACTGAAGAGCGGCTCGCTGGCTAGCCACCACGAATGAAGGTCCTCCAACTCCATGGGTGTAGAAGGGTGGCTGCGTGGAGGAGGGGCGGATCACCACCGTGACCTCGCAGTAGCTCTCGTTCGCATCGGGAAAAATCCCGTGGAACGCGGCCTCATGGGGAAACCCCAAGAAGTCGACGAGCACGCGAAGCTCGCGGATGAATCCGGCCTCATCACGAAGAGTCCCGCTCATGGTATGGACCGGCATCTACAAAAGAGAGAAAGTTTTATGAAAATCTCAGAAGATGAGAGGATAAGTAGTGTTTGTAAGAAAATATAGTAAGTATAAGTCCTAAGGTCGGGTCTGTTTGGCTTCCTACAGTCAAGTCGGCTCTGATACCATCTTGTCGCGCCCCGATTTAATAAATCAGGAGTTTTATTGAAATTCCATAGAAAATCAATAAAACAAGACGTTCATCATGCGACCACGTACAATACGGGCAATCATTCACGGTTCGTAGACCGCATTAATACAAAAGTGAATAAAAGTGAAGAGAAACTAATAAAATTAAGGGTCCTAGATGAACGCCTCCTTCCAGTCTCGCCTTGACTGGGTCGCTACTCCAGACCTTCATCCTCCTCGTAGTAGATGGGCTCTGATGGTGTAAGTCAACGGGGTGAGTACAAATGTACTCAGCAAGCCACCAAATGCAAATATTATGCAAGGTAATAACAAGGGGGATAGTGGCTAATTTTGCGGAAGCGAGTAATTTGTAAAGCAATTTAATGTGAACAATTTATTAGTACTGAAACGTAAACATGTGTATGCATCCTCATCTTCTAACTCGAGGGGTACAGTCAGCCCTACCTCGCTCAACAGTCCTTACATGCCATGAATAACTCGACCATTCAAACAATTGTAAACTAACTGCGAGTAGTCACACAACCCGCCCTTGACCGTGGGCTCGGCTTTTCGAAAAGATTGATTTTACTCTGATCAGAGATGTACCACTGTACCCACAAGGCACACACTCATCACTTACACCAAAGTGTAACGAGATGACCCATTTCATGGGAACTCGTGCCAAAACCTTCCATATAGTCCTCCCCGACTCAATAGCACCCTCTTATAGGTTTCATATGGTGTCCCGACGCATCGGAGCCCCACCATACCCCCCCTTGAGCCTCATCGGTACAAGTCGCCCGCAGGCTAGCCCCTTGCCCCCTCCTCTATGGTGCATCGAGCCGGAGTATTCCATACTTCCAGTTAGGACTTACCCATTAGACTTGTGGTTGGTACGGAAGTGCTTTGCAACAGATCCCGCAGACCGGTCCTTATAGTGCCCCGGGTGCGACAAACCAATGCCCGAGCTTGCACCCGGAACCCACCATACTTATAACCTAGCCAACTCCAACAGAGTCTAGAGACAAGAATAACGGGGTATTTCATATACCAGAATCCATCTATCTACGACTCATTCTTTATATCCTATAGCAGTTGTGCCGGTACATTGGGCACTAGCTAATATAGTTATAGTAGAGTGACAAGGATTTAAGGCTCAATAAGCATGGCTTGGGTTTGCACACAAGGATGGGGATCTAATAAATATAAGTGTAAGGCTTTGATGTTTGACTAATGCAATATTAACCTATGGGTTATAGCGATATTTTGTTAAAACATGGGCTCAAATATGATCAACTGTTTCCACAGAGGTGGTCGATGACTTGCCTTGATCAGCAAAGGGGGATGGAGGAACCTCGGGGTAGAACTCCTGCTCCTCGATGAACTCGTAGTCTTCTCGATACGGAAAAATAAACAACACATTCAATAAACAGATAAAAAATCCACTCAATAATAAACATACATATTTGTGGGTTTTATTATGGGGAATAAAGTTTTAATATTCTGATGTTTGGTGAATAAACAGTAAACTTAATTTCTTAGGGCTTTTCTAATTTATTTTTCTGAATTAATAATTTATCCCTAAGGGGTAACAGTAACATACTGTTTTTATGGCATTAATGTGTAGAGAATATTATTCTGGATTTAACAAAATTTGAATGGTGAAATTTGGAGTTAAAATGAGCAAGATATGAATTTTTGAAGTTTAAACTATTTTCTGAATTTTATTTAAAACCAGAAAATGGGCTCTGGTCCACGGTGAGCCAGGCCCACGGTGGACCGCGCCACTGTGCACGTGGACCCGCTGATCCAGAGCCGTAGGATCCAGATCTGGCGGCTGAGCGCGAGGCGGATGGGTTTAATGAAATCGGACGGCTGTGATTAAATCGTAGCGAAGGGGTACGCGTGGACGTCTGAGATCGAACGAGGGTTTTAAGTGGCGATCGACGGCCGAGAGGCCTCGATACCCCTTTGACCAGATCTGAGGGCCCAGATTAAATCCCGGAGGGATTTAATCCTAGCCCTTCGATCGCAATCGAGCGGTCGTGGCGCGATCCGGCACGGCACGACGTAAGGGGGCACGTAACCCCTTCGTCTCCGGCGACGGCGGGCTCGGGTGCGACCACGGCGGCGGCGGCGAGCGCATACGTGCCTAGCTAGGGCCAAAAATGGAACGCGGGGAGTAAGGGGGTCACGATGGTACCTTCGGCGGCGAAGCTGGGCGACGGACGGCGACGACGGCGAGGGTAGACGACGAGGTCGCCTCGGGTGGTCATCGGCGACGGGGATCTGGCGGGTTCCACGGCCAACCAAGGGGTGGCCGGGGACGGGCAGGCGACGACGGGCACAACGGTGGCAACGGCTAGGACAGGGGAGGTCCGAGGTGGCGGAGGGCGGCGGCCGGAGGTGGAGTAGGAGAGGAAACCGAAGAAAGGGGGCAGAGCGCTCAGGTTTGCTTCGGCTAGGGCTTTAGGGGTGTGAGCGGAGTGCGGTGAGCCGAGGGGTATTTATAGGGTCACCGGCGGCGGCCAAATGGAAGGAAACCGAAGGTTTCCTTCCTTCTCTGGCGAGGGTTCCATTCCCTTGGCCCGGCTTCCATACTCATCAAAACACGTGGCCTAAGGGCGGAAAGGGATCGGGGGGCTCCGAGGAAAGGTGTCCGAGGTAGATCCAACCGGATCGGGGCGGCCGGCGGCGAGGGAAGGAAAGGGGGTCGCCGGAAGGAAAGGGGAGCGATCCCCTTCCATCGGGGACGAAGGTCCTGACAGGTGGGCTCCACCTGTCAGTGGGCGAACGGAAAAGGAAAGGGGCCGACAGGCGGGCCACAGGTGTCAGGGAGCGAGAGCGAGAGAGAGGAGGCTGACATGTGGGCCAGGCGAGGCGCGGTGGAGGAGAGAGGAGCGGGGGAGTGCGCCGACAGGTGGACCCCACCTGTCAGTGGCACACTGCTGGATTGGGCCGGGCTTAGGGTGGTTTGGAGGTTGAGGCCCGTTAAGGTTTTAATATCTTTTCTGATTTAAAATAATTCCAGTAATTCATTTATTTGATTAAGGGTTGAATCACTGTTGATAAAAATTTGGAAAAATTCCTGAAATTATGTTTTGGCCTCTAGTTTATCTCATAAAATTTTCAAGTCCATATTTTGAGTATTTCTCCCTGTTTGGCTTTATTTGGGTTCTTTTAGGATTTTTCTTTAATAAATAAATCCAGAAATGATTTTTCTTTTATTTTATTTGTTTTTATTTCTTGGGGTGTTACAACCTACCAAGGATCTTGATCATCGATAGTGGGTCTACCAAAGCAGGGTGATGTCTTTTATCTTGACCAATTAGGGTGAAAGTCAGACTTCCACACGCATAGTATTGGTTTGCTTAATGAGGCTATCAAAACGGTTTTGAGCCTTAGGGCATAGAGTTGGGCCTTGAGCATTGGATACTTCTCCAATGACAAGAGTCACATATGATGTGATTAGAAAAGGGTTGCTTACCTATGTCAACTAGCTTCTAGCAGTGATGCCAAAGTTCACTAGGAGTTAGAATGAATATGGATCTTGTGAGACTATTAGTCATTAGAGGGAAAGTGACTATATTTACATAGTGGAACATATTTTATTGGATAGAAGATAAACATAACATAGTGTTGAACCTTGCATTTAATTTTTGTAGATCATGACACCAACCACTACTGTTAAGAGCACTTCACTTTTTAATTTGCGATCTATTCTTGAACGAGAGAAATTGTCTGCAACAAATTTTATGGATTGGCACAAAAACTTGAGAATTGTTCTCAAGAAGGAGCAAAAAGATTATGTTCTAGAGGAACCTCACCCTAATGAACGAGGGGAAGATCCTTCTATAGTAGACAAGCGTGCTTATGAGAAGCGTGCTAGTGATTCCATGGATGTCAGCTTCTTGATGCTTGCCTGCATGTACTTTGAGTTTCATAAACAATATGAAAACAGAGATGATTACAATATGATTGTAGGCCTCAAGGGCATGTTTCAAAACAAGGCACATGGTGTGAGGTACTATGTATATAAGTTCTTGTTTGGGAGTAGGTTGGCAAAAGGCAGCCTAGTGAGTCCTCATGTGATCAGGATGATTGGTTACATTGAGACCATGGAGAGACTGGGTTCTCCACTGGATCCATACTTGGCCATTTATGTGATTTTCCAGTCGCTCCCATTGAGATTCGAGACGTTCATTATGAATGACAATATGAATGGACTCGAGAAGACACTGACCGAGTTGCATGGGATGATTAAAACTGTTGAGGAGAGCATCAAGAAATCTCCTAATTATGTGATGATGGTTGAGAAGGAGAGAAAAAGAGAAAGAGGAAGGACAAGGCTAAGACTTCAGATATGATCTCTAGTGCAAAGCCTAAACCGACTGGAAAGTCCAAATTGGCTCCTACTAGCTGTGATGTTTGCCACAATTGCCACAAGCCTGGGCATTGGAAGCATAATTGCAAGGTGTATCTGAAAGAATATAAGAACAAGAATGGACGTGTGACTTCTGCTTCAGGTATTAATGTTATAGAAATTAATCTTTCTACTCGTCCAAATGATCGGTGTAGGACCGAAACTAGCGACCAGAGGGGGGGTGAATGGGCGCCTTAAAAATTCTTTCGAATATATGGCCTGTTCCCAACACCCAACGCACCTCAAAAGGCTAAGCAGCAGAAAATGAACAGATAGCCTAAGTCTAAAGGTATCTAGCCTAGAAGCAACTGATGTTAAACAGAGAACTACCAAAGCAGTGCAACTAGGCAGATAAACAAAGTATACTAGACATGTCAGGCCAAACTTCTCAATGAAATGATCTAAGTATATATAAAGTGAGATGAGAAGTTACTGTTCAGATTTGTCTCCTGTTCGGAACTTGGCGAAGCCTGCTTCGCCCGTCGAGGTCTGCTTCGGTGGTCGAAGCCTGCTTCGCTGGTCGAAGCCTGCTTTACTGGTCGAAGCCTGCTTCGGAGGTTAGTTGTGAAGCCTGCCGAAGGCTGTTGTGAAAATGCCGAAGGTGTGTTTTGGTCTAGCCTAGTTCGAAGTGGCAGGGAGCGAAGTATGCTTCGAAGCGAAGTACGGAAGTATCGAAGCTAGCTTCGAACCGAGTGCTTCGAAGCCTATTCTTCGAACAGATTGCTTCGAACACAATCCACAGACAAACAACCTTCGAAAAGAGAAGCGAAGGCTGATACGCGACAGAGAAACCAAATTCGAAGCCTACACTCTACCTTCGAAAAAGCAACCTTTGAAAAGAGAAGTGAAGGCTGACACGCGACAGAGAAACCAAAGCGAAGCCTATGTTCTACCTTCGAACAAAACGCATCAAGAACCTTTGAAGAGGACGGATGCAAAACACTGACCGAAGTCTAACAGAAAGACAAGCTTCGAAGCCAACTTTGAAACCTGTCGAAGTATGGACTTCGAAGAGCTCAAGTCGGAGTACCTTCGCCCAAATGTTCGAAGTATGAAACGCTGACAGTTCAAAAAGTACTTCGAAGCTTAGCAACACAGCACAAACTTGAAGTCGAAGTTCAAACGAAGCCTTCAAAGATTTCAGATCGAAGCCTGCCTCACGGAGCTGAGGGGCTTCGAACAGAGAAGGGGCTTCGCCAGAGAACAGCCAGAAAAGGGACGTTAATCCTGTCAACTTGATCAAAAAGTTGAGCAGTAAAAGCAAAAAGCTGGTACTAGTGTACTGTTGCTACAGTGTAGTAGTACTACTTGCAACGGCAAGAACTAGTACTACTTGCGTGAAGAACACACGCAACAGAAGCACCTTCTCAGGAATAAACTCAACCGCACACACCAAACCGAAGCTTCTGCTTCAGAGAAATCAATGCACGCATCCAAACACGAACAGGAAATGGAATCCCACGGGAACAAATAAAATCAAGAGGATGCAGTAATGAACCAAAAACACCATACAGATCTTGGCGGCGCACGCATGAACAGGAAAGGAAAGAGAAGGTGCAAGAGACAAAATGACCCAAAGGAGTAGTATTGATTTCAGCCAAAAGGGTGACCTAACCCTAGGGAATGGGGTCCTATTTATAGGCTACCCAACACTAGGAATATTCCACCAGCCCCTTAGGGTTTTTTACAGACGCAGGAATAAAGGAAAAGACTCAACTGCCCTTAGGTATTTTTACAGATACGACTGTCTGACTGTGGGCCTACAGATACAGATGACTTATCCGAAGCTAAGTTTTCGTAGCGACTACGACTTCTCTTCTAGACAGTTGGATACAAGATCAGCGGTTGTCAGTTTTGCGCCGAAACTGACAAAGCCTCCACTGACTTTGCACCAGGTACCCGGATTGGGCCGGCCCGATTCCGCAGCTCTCTCAGCCCGGCAATCACTCACCGCCCGTGTACCTGAGTCAATCGTCGTCAACAGCCTAGTGGGTCTTCTGCTACTTCTGGCCCATGTACCCGGATTGGGCCAGCCCAACTTCGCAGCCTCCTCTGCCCGACAGTCGCTCGCTGCCCGTGTACCTGAGTCACACGCGGCCCATGAAACAGCAGATCTTCATTCTTCTTCAGTCCTCTTTGACTATCGTTGACAATGACTCATCACTTCTGGAGCCATGAGGCCCACGCTATTCAGCATGGCTCCTCAATCTCCCCCTTGATGAGTGCATTGTCAACACTCCTCTTTTTCAGCTCTTCAGCACCTGCAAGCAAATGTGGAAACACGAAAACAAAGCACAAGAAAAAACAAAGAAGAAGAAAATAAGGTAAAAGTTTAACCTTAATGACCAAAAGCCGAACAAAAGCAAGAAGTGGTCATTATGGTTAACCAAAACGTAAAAGCTCAAAATGAGTGCGATTTCAGAACAACAAGGATATCAACACAGTAAGAACTCCCCCTTAAACTCTGATCCCAAATTTTCTCCCCCTTGTTGACAAGTGAACTCATCAAGCACTCAAAAGAGACACAGACTCCTCCTGAAATGCAACTCCCCCTCAAAATATGCAATGAATGTAACTGGGGTGCATGAGAAGTGAATAAAGCATGCTTCTCAGATATGATTGACTGCAATTACAACATCTAACAGATACATCAAAAGACATACTGTTAACGATACATGGCATGATCAGTGCAACAGATGATATCTAAAGAAAGTCATTAGCACGCATTTTTCAGTTTTTGCAAACAAAAGCATCACCACATTTTCCAGTAAACAAGCAAGGTAAAGCATGAGATGCAAAAGCTAACTGATATCTACCAAGATAAGCATTGTCCAAATCAAAGTGCTTCAGCAAACTTGTTATCATTTCAATTTTCAAGCTTTTTCTTTTCTCTTTTTCATTTTTGCCAGGGGGTTATTTGTATGTCAAACCTTATGCTGATCGACCAAGTCAAGCCTAGGCCAGAACTGGACCATCAGAAGCTTAAGACATTGGTCTTGGCATACACTACACTGTCCTAGTTCATACCAAAGTGTTATGGTATGCAGTCCAGAACAAATGTAATGCGACAAAGCAAACCCACCTGGATCTTTTCAAGTTATGCATCAAAAAGGCATGGAATTTTCATTTTTCTCGATTTTTCATCATTTTTATAGCACATTTCCATGATTAAAGCATACAGATGTCCAAGTTGCATATTTGCATCTAAGTCAGGAACTAGCTACAAGGCATGTAACAGATAGCAAGAACATTCAGCCTACGCATGCTAGTTACCAGAAGCAATGGTGATCATTTTTCAATTTTAAAGCATAAAAGCCATGCATATGACAAATATCAGACTTATCAAGCGAACTGAGACAAGACATGATCATTGACAAGTAATCAAAAGCATGTACCAGCTAGAATAAGTAAAGCAGTTCAATCATATAACAGAAGCAACTCTTAAGTGTGATATGTGAATATGCAAAATATGAACACACACAAAAAGGACTCAAGAAAAGAGTAAAGAAGAAAGAAAACTGACGCAAAATATCCTAGAAAGGATACACAACACCCAAATCCCCTCGTAAACGCTCAAATGTAGACTGATCTAGGGGTTTGGTGAAAATATCAGCCAACTGATGATGGGTATCAACATGAATAAGGTCAATGACACCTTTCTCATATTGATCCCGCAGAAAGTGAAAACGCACATCAATGTGTTTGGTTTTTGAATGGAGACATGGGTTTTTCCCTACACTAATTGCACTAGTACTGTCGCAAAACAAGGGAACTCTGGTAGGAAAGAACAACCCAAAATCTCGCAGAGTGGAAATCATCCAAACCAACTGTGAGCAGCAACTAGCAGCAGCTACGTACTCAGCCTCTGTGGTCAAAGGAGCAACTCCAGATTGCTTTCGAGAAGACCAAGAGACAAGAGAAGAACCAAGAAACTGGCAAGTACCGGAAGTCGACTTGCGATCCAACCGGCACCCACCAAAATCGGCATCCGAAAAGCTAGATAAATCGAGAGATGATGAAGCTGAATAGAAAAGACCAAGATCGGGCGCATAAGTGAGATACCTGAAGATGCACTTGACAGCTTGCCGATGAGACGCGCGTGGTGAAGACTGAAAACGCGCGCAAAGTCCCACGGCGAACTGAATGTCCGGTCTTGTTGCTGTCAAGTACAGCAGCGAACCGATCATCCCTCGAAACTCCCTTTCATTGACCTTTACGCCGCTCTCATCCTTGTCCAGACCCCCAGAAGTGCCCATCGGGGTCATCTGCGGCTTCAATTCACCACCAAAGTCAAATTTCTTAAGCATATCACGAGTGTACTTACCTTGGTGGATGAAGGTGCCGTCCTTGGTCTGCTTGATCTGGAGCCCTAGGAAGTACTTGAGCTCACCCATGAGGCTCATCTCAAACTCGCTGTGCATCTGCTCAGAAAACTTGGACACAAGATCATTAGTAGTACTGCCAAAATAATATCGTCCACGTAAATCTGAGCAACCAAGAAATCTGAAGTATCTCTGAGCAAGAAAAGAGTTTTATCCACCGAACCCATCACAAAGCCCTTCCCCAACAAAAATTGCTTCAACCGGTCATACCAAGCCCTGGGGGCTTGCTTCAACCCGTATAAAGCCTTTTGCAGCTTAAAAACATGTTGAGGAAACTTAGGGTTCTCAAAACCGGGGGGCTACTTAACATAAACTTCCTCCTCTATGAACCCATTCAGAAAAGCACTCTTAACGTCCATTTGAAAAAGCTTAAAACCCTTCGAAGCGGCAAAAGCTAATAGAATACGAATGGACTCAAGATGGGCAACAGGGGCGAAAGTTTCTTCAAAATCAATACCCTCTTTCTGGCAAAAACCCTGGGCAACTAGTCGAGCTTTGTTGCACACCACAACCCCATCTTCACCTTGTTTGTTCTTAAATACCCACCTGGTGCCTATGGGGTTGCATCCTGGTGGCGGCTCAACTAGTGTCCAAACCCGATTACGGACAAAGTTCTCAAGCTCTTCTTGCATAGCATTAATCCAATTAGAATCAGAAAGAGCATGAGAAACATCTCTGGGCTCAAAAGATGCAACAAAAGCAGATTTTGCAAACACAGCAAGAGAATGACCAGATGAACGCAAGGTTCTCTCAGTCAAATCACCGATGATGAGCTCCGAGGGGTGATCACGATGAACTGCTCGGGATCCTTGGTGATCTGAAGTCACCTCACCAGAGTCAGCAGCTGGCACCTCTAGACTCGACTGAGGGGGCTCGATCGAAGTGGAAGAGGTGATCAGAGGTCCGCCCTCATCCTCAGTCGAAGTCTCAGAAGGTGTGGGCTCTGTAGGGGGTGCAGAAGGCCCACCCTCATCAGCAGCTGGAGTATCCTCATCTTCTTCGAAGATGGATTCTCCGAGCTCATCATCACCAGAAAGCTCAAAAGAAGGAGTTAAATAGCAAGGACTCATCAAATGAAACCTCACAAGTCTCGACAAGCAGCTGGGATTCGAGGTTCCAAACACGGAAGCCTCGAGAATGCAAGGCGTATCCAAGAAAAACACCATCCCAGCAACGAGACTCAAACTTGTCCAAATACCCTCCCTTCTTGAGCACAAAGCACTTGAAGCCAAACGCTCGCAAGTGGCTCACCTTGGGCTGTCTGCCAAACCGCAACTCATACGAAGTCTTACCTAAGTAAGCTCGAAGAAAAATGCGGTTGGCCAGATAGCAAGCCGTGTTCATGGCTTCAGCCCAAAAACGCCAAGGAGTCCTATGCTCATCGAGCATCGTCCTGGCCATCTCGACTAGCATGCGGTTTTTTCGTTCCACAACGCCGTTCTGTGGGGGAGTATAAGGAGAAGAAAATTGATGGTCCAGTCCCTGATCACTACAGAAGCTGACGAACTGAGAGTTCTTGAACTCAGAGCCATTGTCGGAGCGAATTGCTCGCATCCGACCATTGTTCTCATTCTTCAGCTTCAAAATCAGGTCATGAACAAACTGAAACATTTCATCCTTAGACTCCAAAAAGAAAACCCATGAGAATCGAGAAAAGTCGTCAACAATGACAAGTGCGTACCACTTCCCACCGACTGAACGTACCCAAGCTGGACCAACAGTGTCCAAGTGTAAAAGCTCACCCGGATACGAAGTCATCACCTGAGTCACAGGTGAGTGAGAGGCAGCAACCATTTTCCCATGACGACAGGGATGACAAACTAGATCCTTCTCCATCTTAAGCTTGGGCAATCCTCGGATGAGGTCCAAAGAGCTCAACCTGACTAGCAGATCAAAACTCAAATGACCTAACATCCTATGCCATTTCCAGACCTCAGAGGAGGATCTAGCAATCAAACAGCGAGAAGGGCCAAAAGAACTAGAGAAGTCAATTCGAAAACTTTACCAAATGGTAAGATCTAGCAAATCAAAGACCCTCTAGAATCAAACACAGAAGAATTGCCCTTCTTAAAACGCACTTCCAAACCATCCTCAAGGAGTTGTGAAACAGAAATCAAGTTGAAGTTCAGGTTTCTAACCAGAGCAACATTCTTGAAAGAGAAATGATCTGAAATGCGAATAGAGCCTATGCCACTTACCTTCCCTTGACCACTGTTCCCGAAAGTGATGTACTCTTTGGAGCTCGGGGGACTGAGACTGGAGAACCATCTGCGATGTCCCGTCATGTGGCAAGAGCATCCTGAGTCCATGATCCAAACATTCTCTAGTCCTCGATCCTGCACAATCAGTGGCTGTAAGTGGGAGCAAATGGTCCGACACCAGGTTTAGAAAAAGAGCTAAACCAGTGTCGAGCCATCTGCTCAAAAGACGGAAAGCAGAAGTCATCATGAGAGTTTGGACCAAAACGCGGCTCAAAGCGCGGTCCTCGGTTCTGCCTAAACCTGCGGCCACGAGGTCCAGGACCGTAGCCAACACGGCCTGGAACTCTGCCGGAACGGACACCACCAACTGGAGCACGGGCAAGAAATCCGTCTCCTCTACCACCACCTACACGACGCGGCCTGGCCTCCAGCCTCTCCCCACGTCGAGGAACACGCAGTCTACCACCCTGCTGGTAGAACTGCTCTTGATCACCACGAGCTCTCTCTGCTCTCTCAACCCACTTCCTCCTGAAGCAAAACTCCGCAAGATGCCCATCTCTCTGACAGTACTCACAATGATAGGTGGGCTTCTTGGGATGTGGTTGAGGCTTGGGATGTTTGGGCTTGGTGGTGTTAGGTGTAGTCTTCTTGGGTTGAGAAGGTCCAGGAAGAGAGTCTAGAGAAGAGTGGAGGTGTTTGGGCTTTGGAACCCAGATAGGCTTCTTGGGTGGAGCTTTGGGTGGTTCATGAATTACTCCATCCTTGGGCTGACAAGCCTGGGAAGACTTAGTGGAGTGAGTCTTGGGATACCTCTGCTCTGGAGTCATTTTACTCCACTCCACTGCCCGGCTAATGGCACTCTCAAAGTCAGCCTTGGTGTAGGTGTAACCTACTCCAAACCCATCCTACCTCTTGAACTGCTGGATCATCATGCCAAGCTGTGGCTCTCTGGCACTGATCCAACTCAGGATATAATGGAGGTAAAAGTTCTGATTCTGAGAATCAGCTAGCTCCTCACTCAAGGAAGCTAGAACCTCCACCTGAGACAAGCAGGTCTCACACTCACTCTCTACTTGGACAGACTTCTCGGCTTTTAGCTTGATCAACTCAAGTCTAAGAGACAGGCAGTTCTCACATACAGTGGGTGGAACTGACAATGTCTCAAGCTCTAGCCTAGTCTGCGCAAGCTCAGCTCTCAACCTCTCCAAATCACCCAAATGTTCATCGCCCTTGGATTTCAGCTCAACTAAGGCAGCTAGATGAGATGGACAATCAATGCAGGGTGTGACGACAGTGGCTTGAGCATCTTTCAGCTCCAGCTGAGCGCTTTCAAGCTCAGTGGCCAAAGCGTCCCTCTCATCAACCCTTTCTGTGTACCTGGACTTCAGACTCGACAGGTTACACAGAAGCACCTCACACTTTGGGCACTCACTGCTATCACCCAAGCAAGGGGAAGAAGATAGACTCTCAATTCTGCCGTTGGCTACGGCAAGCTCACTCTCTAACTCATCTATCCTCTTTTTGGCCCCCTAAGAAGTTTTTCCCGATACTTTAACTCCTGACGATTGCTCTCAAGTAAATCAACAATTTCACGCTCATAAGATGATACCTTTTCATTGTCGTCATCGGAGTCATAGGAGGAGCTCTTTTCTTTCTTATCCCGAAGAGCCATTGAACAGAAGCTCTTGCGGGATCTTCGGCGATGGTGTGAGCGGCTCTTCGGCTTGTCTCCGAAGGCCATGAAGCAGAGGCTCGCCGGATCGTCTTTGTCCTTCCCCTTCCTGATGGCGATCTCCTCATCACTTGAGCTCGATGAAGAGGAAGAAGACGTGGACCGCTTGGAGTAGCTCTTCTCCATTTCGGCGAAGAAGGCCTTGTCGCGCTTCTTGTTCTCTCGCCGGTAGTCCTTCAGGGCCTTCTTGAAGAATCTGGTCTTTGGCTTGCCCTTGTTGAAGGAAGAGCTGTCGTGCTTGCCAGAGTCGTGGAAGCTGCCACGGGTGCCCTTCTTGTGTCCATTGCGCTTGGGGCAGTCGGCGATGAAGTGTCCTGTATCACCACACTCAAAGCATCCGGATTTTGTGTCGTGTCTTTTGAACATTCTCTTGTCATAGACACGACGCACCCGGTTGTTAAAAAGACACAAATCATCATCACCCAACAACTCTAGATGGTCCTCAGTGATAGACATCAAGGAGAACCCAGCACAACTCACAGAAGAGGGATCAACAGAAGATGTAGCAAGGGCCAGAGATTTTGATCCAGAACCAGTGAGATTTGATCTCAGCTGGAGATCAACCTCATTAGCCTTCAGCTTGCTAAACAACTCAGAAATGGTCAAGGTATCATAAGAAGTACTCTCAATGATAGAAGATACCTTGATCTCCTAGATCTTTGGGTCCAAGGTATGGAGAACCTTGAGCACCTGCTCATGATCTGAGACTAACTGAGCACCCTCAGCCTTGTTGTCCCGAAACTGTTTATGATCGACTGAAAACAACCAAACAAAGCCTCAACAGATTCACCCGGCTTCTGTGTGAAATTCTCATATTCACGCCGGTAGGTCTGATAGAGCCGAGCCTTGACCTGTGCTGTTCCCTCATGGTGTGCCTTGAGGGTAGCCCAGATCTCTCTCGTAGTGGAGAGATGACTCACACGCTCAAACTCAGTGGGACCTAAACCAGAGAAAAGAATGTTCACAGCCTTACTATTGCTCAGATGCTGAGCAATGATACCAGCAGTACCATGCTCAGCGACTGGCAATATGACAAACGTGGTGTGAACGCAAATGTCCCAAATGTCCGAACCCTGGCTCATGAGATAGGCTCGCATGCGAGTCTTCCAATAGTTATAGCCATAGGCTTCCAAGGACGGGACCTTGCCAGGAGACGTCATGGTCACTACTGGGGTTTAGAACCGGTTAAGGTATGGAAAAACCCTAACCTCGCTCTGATACCACTTGTAGGACCGAAAGTAGCGACCAGAGGGGGGGTGAATGGGCGCCTTAAAAATTCTTTCGAATATATGGCATGTTCCCAACACCCAACGCACCTCAAAAGGCTAAGCAGCAGAAAATGAACAGATAGCCTAAGTCTAAAGGTATCTAGCCTAGAAGCAACTGATGTTAAACAGAGAACTACCAAAGCAGTGCAACTAGGCAGATAAACAAAGTATACTAGACATGTCAGACCAAACTTCTCAATGAAATGATCTAAGTATATATAAAGTGAGATGAGAAATTACTGTTCAGATTTGTCTCCTGTTCGGAACTTGGCGAAGCCTGCTTCGCCCGTCGAGGTCTGCTTCGGTGGTCGAAGCCTGCTTTACTGGTCGAAGCCTGCTTCGGAGGGTAGTTGTGAAGCCTGCCGAAGGCTGTTGTGAAAATGCCGAAGGTGTGTTTTGGTCTAGCCTAGTTCGAAGTGGCAGGGAGCGAAGTATGCTTCGAAGCGAAGTACGGAAGTATCGAAGCTAGCTTCGAACCGAGTGCTTCGAAGCCTACTCTTCGAACAGATTGCTTCGAACACAACGCACAGACAAACAACCTTCGAAAAGAGAAGCGAAGGCTGATACGCGACAGAGAAACCAAATTTGAAGCCTACACTCTACCTTCGAAAAAGCAACCTTTGAAAAGAGAAGCGAAGGCTGACACGCGACAGAGAAACCAAAGCGAACCCTATGTTCTACCTTCGAACAAAACGCATCAAGAACCTTTGAAGATGACGGATGCAAAACACTGAGCGAAGTCTAACAGAAAGACAAGCTTCGAAGCCAACTTCGAAACCTGTCGAAGTATGGACTTCGAAGAGCTCAAGTCGGAGTACCTTCGCCCAAACATTCGAAGTATGAAACGCTGACAGTTCAAAAAGTACTTCGAAGCTTAGCAACACAGCACAAACTTGAAGTCGAAGTTCAAACGAAGCCTTCGAAGATTTCAGATCGAAGCCTGCCTCACGGAGCTGAGGGGCTTCAAATAGAGAAGGGGCTTCGCCAGAGAACAACCAGAAAAGGGACGTTAGTCCTGTCAACTCGATCAAAAAGTTGAGCAGTAAAAGCAAAAAGCTGGTACTAGTGTACTGTTGCTACAGTGTAGTAGTACTACTTGCAACAGCAAGAACTAGTACTACTTGCGTGAAGAACACACGCAACAGAAGCACCTTCTCAGGAATAAACTCAACCGCACACACCAAACCGAAGCTTCTGCTTCAGAGAAATCAATGCACGCATCCAAACACGAACAGGAAATGGAATCCCACGGGAACAAATAAAATCAAGAGGATGCAGTAATGAACCAAAAACACCATACAGATCTTGGCGGCGCACGCATGAACAGGAAAGGAAAGAGAAGGTGCAAGAGACAAAATGACCCAAAGGAGTAGTATTGATTTCAGCCAAAAGGGTGACCTAACCCTAGGGAATGGGGTCCTATTTATAGGCTGCCCAACACTAGGAATCTTCCACCAGCCCCTTAGGGTTTTTTACAGACGCAGGAATAAAGGAAAAGACTCAACTGCCCTTAGGTATTTTTACAGACATGACTAACTGACTGTGGGCCTAGAGATACGAATGACTTATCCGGAAACTAAGTTTTCGTAGCGACTACGGCTTCTCTTCTGGACAGTCGGATACAAGATAAACGGTTGTCAGTTTTGCGCCGAAACTGACAAAGCCTCCACTGACTTTGCACTAGGTACCCGGATTGGGCCGACCCGATTCCGCATCTCTCTCAGCCCGGCAATCACTCACCGCCCGTGTACCTGAGTCAATCCTGGTCAACAGCCTAGTGGGTCTTCTGCTGCTTCTGGCCCATGTACCCGGATTGGGCTAGCCCGATTTCGCAGCCTCCTTTGCCCGAAAGTCGCTCGCTTCCCGTGTACCTGAGTCACACGCGGCCCATGAAACAACAGATCTTCATTCTTCTTCAGTCCTCTTTAACTATCGTTGACAATGACTCATCACTTCTGGAGCCATGAGGCCCACGCTATTCAGCATGGCTCCTCAATCAGATGTTCCGATGCTTGACAAATTTTGCGGCAGAGAAATATAAATGTTATTGAAATTAATCTTACGACTCGTCCAAGTGATTCATGGGTATTTGATACCGGTTCGATGATTCACACTTGTAAATCATTGCAAGGACTTAGTAGGTCAAGAAAGTGTGTAGTGGGTGACTGGATATTCGTGTCGGCAATGGTGCAAAGGTTGCAGCGTTGGCTGTTTGCATTTATTCTTTGTCACTTCCCTTAGGATTAGTTCTGGAATTGAATAATTGTTATTATGTTATAGCATTGGACAGAAACATTATCTCTTCCTCATGTTTGGAGGAAGAAGGTTATGAGTTCGTGATAAAGAACAAATGTTGTTCGATATTCTCGAATGATATGCTCTATGGTGTTTGTCCATTGGTGAATGGAATATACATTCTAAGTCTCAAGGATGCACATGTTTATAACATTAGTACTAAGAAACAACGACTCAATGATTTCAATCTCACCTACGCCTGTCATTGTCGATTGGGTCATATAAATGAGAAGCGTTTACAGAAGCTCCATAGTGATGGACTTTTAGAGTCATTTGATTTTGAATCATTTGACACATGCGAGTCTTGCTTACTTGGCAAAATGACAAAGACACCTTTCACTAGACAGAGTGAGAGGGCGAGTGATCTATTGTCCATAGTACATTCTGATGTGTGTGGTCCAATGAGTCACATGACTAGGAAAGGATTTGTTGATAGCAAAATATGACATTAATGGTCAAAATGGTAAAAATATCAATTTTTGGTAATTTTGGCCGAAAATATGCCTTTCCTGGCATAGGCCGGTCCAACCAGCAATAGTAGGCCGGTCCGACTGGCCATGTGGGCTCGGTCAGACCAGCCCAAGGCTGAAAATTAGAGATAGAGTTTGTTTTGGGCTATTTTGATCTATTCTTAAATTTTAACCACTTTTGGCCGAATCCTACTCAGTTTAGGTGTCGGGAAACTTGAGACTAGCCCCTATAAATAAAAGGGGTGAGGCCAATTCAAAGGGTATCTCCACAGATCAATACTTCAAAACCCTAGTTTTGAATCGTACGTCTACTTTCATCTACTTTTGCACCTTAGTTCAGTCCATCTTCGTGGGTTTGCACTGAAAGACCTCCGTGCATCACGTCGTAACCATGGTAAGCCTTGTTGATTCACCTATGAATCACCCGTTTAATCCACGTAACAATTTTTTATCATCTTTATCGTTTTTATAAGTTTTTCTGGCTACCATTGGAAATTCGGTCTCTAGGCCAAGTTGTATTTGATCTCCTGCTGTTTTGTAGAGGAATCACTCCCAAAATCATCGCTAAGGAGTTTGTGGGCGATTGGCAATCATCTACATGGTTGCTGGAGCCTTGAGGCGATCATATCGAAGCCTGTCGGTCCGGCCGGCAGTACCTCGCCTGTCTGACTGGGCATTGCTGTGTTAGGCCATTAGGTTGTTGCCAGCATAGTCCCTGCTGCCCTCCACACCACGTGCGCCGAGGCCGTGCGCCCAAAGCCATTCCCCGGTTCGATCGGTGTCCCTTCGCCGGTCCGACCGGACCCCTCCTCAGCGATCTGCTCCGCGCCGGAGCACACTTCGCACCGGAGTATACTTCATACACGGAGTAGACTTTACACTCGACCCTGCGACGCCTAAGCCCTCGGTTTGACTGAGGCCTTGCTGTCGGTGTGACTGGGCACCTTCGCTAGTCCGACCACCCAGAACCTGCTTCGCACCAGAACGCCGAGGCCACCATCAGTGACCAGGGTCTCTTCTTCGGTCTGACCGGCCAAAAGGCCAAAGCCCTTCTTCCGGGATACTTCGGCTCTATTGTCTTTTTAGGGTAAAATTACATACTTCGCACAGTCCGACCGGTTTTATTTGGCCGGTCTGACCGAATCCTTTATTTTTTGGGTATAATTGGCTTTAGTTGGCTGATTAGGTATAACACTATTTACTTTTCGTCTAATTGAACTTTATTTTTGAATATTTGTTTGATTACTTGGCGACTCCATTTCCCCTTACCACTGATTAAGGGTTGTCGAAACGCGACGTCACATCTTGTGACGTTTTTGGATCGTCGAACCAGCCCAAGTGCAGGGGCACATTTTCATGTCAACACACTTTTTGGCGATACCGCTAGGGACAACGCCAACATGACGAGTACATCTACATCGGCTACGAGTACCTCTACAACAACTACTATGTCTACAATACCGATGAGTACCATGGGGGGCATGGAAATCGACAACCACAACATCATGGCGCCCACCCTTGCAGATATCCCCGAGGAAGGTCGGCGGAGATCGAGGCAAAAATGAAAGAACTCTAAGATCTCATGCTCGGGAGCTACATCAAGACAAACGCGGGCTTCATTAAGCGTTATGTCAACATCCGTAACCTAACCCGAACTCAGGTAACACCATTATCGCCACCTTTATCTTCCTTAGAAATTGAACAGAAGATAGTTACGTTTGTAGACCAAGCCATTAGTGCTTCGCTACCCAAACCGTCTAGAGTCGGCGGTTAACTCTCAGGTAGAGGCAACGTTTAGAAGGTTTGGCTTTACCGAGGCCATTCCTCCAACTCCAATAACTAGCAGACCCCAGTAAATCACATTTATAGCAGAACTGATAGTAGTACTGGCAAAGCTATCGTGTCTCCGCCTCGACTTCTACGGCCGAGACCAACCACTAAACTTACGACCAGACTACCCCTGTTTATTATGCGCCGCCTCCACCTACACTTGCGCTAGCTTTTTCTGCACTGCCTACGCCGCATGCCCCTAAGCACGTGCATAGACCCGAGCACGTCATATACCCTAAGCCAGTACAAGAGAAGGAGCCTCATGACTGACACGCCAACATACCCCTGTGTGTCGCGCCCCCGCACGAGAGGCACACACGGGCAAGAGGCCAGTATGACATTGAGGAGTGGATCCGCATGCTATTTAGAGAGTGTACCAGCTTCACGCCTCGGGATCGAGCTAGGATTTACTAAAAGCCATATCCCGATCACTTTGATACCATACCCTACCGTCGCGGCTATAGAGTCCTTGATTTCACTTGGTTTTCAGCGCTGTCGCCAAACTCCGTCCAAACATGGGCCCAATTAGAACAGAAATTCCTTGACTATTTTTATACGGGCGAGACAGAACTTAGGCTTTCACACTTAACATCGGTCAGACAAAAATCTAGTGAGAGTGTCTCTGAATATGTCAAGCGCTTTAAGGACACCAGGAACCGATGTTTTAGTCTCAATATTTCAGAAAGAGATTTGGCGGATCTAGCTTTTAACAGATTGCGTTCTAAAATTAAAGAGAGGCTAGACAACCAAAACTTTTTAGAGGTCAGCCATGTCCTACAGTAGGCTCTAGTCAAAGAAGGCCGAGCCAAGGATAAGAAATTGTTAAAACATTTAACAAACCTAAAGTTGAAGTTCACATCATGGAGCTCTCCAACAAGGAAGAGTCAGAGGAAGAGGACAATTCGGCCGATATGTATGCGGCCGAATGGGCCTAGAACACTAAGACAAAACCTATCACTTATTCCAAACTATGACCGTCTCCCACTAAGAGTAGGCCCAAAGACGTTAAATACTCTTTTGATGTGACTAATTGTGATAAAATATTTGATTTCCTCTTGAAGAGATATTCTCAGGTTTCCCAAGGGCCAGGTCACCCCGACCGCCGCTGAACTAAAGAAACACCCCTACTGTAAGTGGCATGATTCTCATTCTCAATATACTAATGATTGCAATGTTTTATGTCGGCAGGTTCAATCGGCCATAGAAGGACGATTGAAAATAGATTCTAGTCCGAAGATGAAGCTGGACAAAGACCCCTTTCCCGTGAACACCGTCGACCTCGACGAGAAGAAGGTGTTGACTCGGCTAGAGCAGGTCGATTCATCTAAAGGGAAAGCAGTCATTATTG
>JAAALK010000286.1:22748238-23000752 GCA_019279435.1 Zizania palustris | reverse complement strand
AAGAGGATGCAGTAATGAACCAAAAACACCATACAGATCTTGGCGGCGCACGCATGAACAGGAAAGGAAAGAGAAGGTGCAAGAGACAAAATGACCCAAAGGAGTAGTATTGATTTCAGCCAAAAGGGTGACCTAACCCTAGGGAATGGGGTCCTATTTATAGGCTGCCCAACACTAGGAATCTTCCACCAGCCCCTTAGGTTTTTTACAGACGCAGGAATAAAGGAAAAGACTCAACTGCCCTTAGGTATTTTTACAGACATGACTAACTGACTGTGGGCCTAGAGATACGAATGACTTATCCGGAAACTAAGTTTTCGTAGCGACTACGGCTTCTCTTCTGGACAGTCGGATACAAGATAAACGGTTGTCAGTTTTGCGCCGAAACTGACAAGCCTCCACTGACTTTGCACTAGGTACCCGGATTGGGCCGACCCGATTCCGCATCTCTCTCAGCCCGGCAATCACTCACCGCCCGTGTACCTGAGTCAATCCTGGTCAACAGCCTAGTGGGTCTTCTGCTGCTTCTGGCCCATGTACCCGGATTGGGCTAGCCCGATTTTCGCAGCCTCCTTTGCCCGAAAGTCGCTCGCTTCCCGTGTACCTGAGTCACACGCGGCCCATGAAACAACAGATCTTCATTCTTCTTCAGTCCTCTTTAACTATCGTTGACAATGACTCATCACTTCTGGAGCCATGAGGCCCACGCTATTCAGCATGGCTCCTCAATCAGATGTTCCGATGCTGACAAATTTTGCGGCAGAGAAATATAAATGTTATTGAAATAATCTTACGACTCGTCCAAGTGATTCATGGGTATTTGATACCGGTTCGATGATTCACACTTGTAATCATTGCAAGGACTTAGTAGGTCAAGAAAGTGTGTAGTGGGTGACTGGATATTCGTGTCGGCAATGGTGCAAAGGTTGCAGCGTTGGCTGTTTGCATTTATTCTTTGTCACTTCCCTTAGGATTAGTTCTGGAATTGAATAATTGTTATTATGTTATAGCATTGGACAGAAACATTATCTCTTCCTCATGTTTGGAGGAAGAAGGTTATGAGTTCGTGATAAAGAACAAATGTTGTTCGATATTCTCGAATGATATGCTCTATGGTGTTTGTCCATTGGTGAATGGAATATACATTCTAAGTCTCAAGGATGCACATGTTTATAACATTAGTACTAAGAAACAACGACTCAATGATTTCAATCTCACCTACGCCTGTCATTGTCGATTGGGTCATATAAATGAGAAGCGTTTACAGAAGCTCCATAGTGATGGACTTTTAGAGTCATTTGATTTTGAATCATTTGACACATGCGAGTCTTGCTTACTTGGCAAAATGACAAAGACACCTTTCACTAGACAGAGTGAGAGGGCGAGTGATCTATTGTCCATAGTACATTCTGATGTGTGTGGTCCAATGAGTCACATGACTAGGAAAGGATTTGTTGATAGCAAAATATGACATTAATGGTCAAAATGGTAAAAAATATCAATTTTTGGTAATTTTGGCCGAAAATATGCCTTTCCTGGCATAGGCCGGTCCAACCAGCAATAGTAGGCCGGTCCGACTGGCCATGTGGGCTCGGTCAGACCAGCCCAAGGCTGAAAATTAGAGATAGAGTTTGTTTTGGGCTATTTTGATCTATTCTTAAATTTTAACCACTTTTGGCCGAATCCTACTCAGTTTAGGTGTCGGGAAACTTGAGACTAGCCCCTATAAATAAAAGGGGTGAGGCCAATTCAAAGGGTATCTCCACAGATCAATACTTCAAAACCCTAGTTTGAATCGTACGTCTACTTTCATCTACTTTTGCACCTTAGTTCAGTCCATCTTCGTGGGTTTGCACTGAAAGACCTCCGTGCATCACGTCGTAACCATGGTAAGCCTTGTTGATTCACCTATGAATCACCCGTTTAATCCACGTAACAATTTTTTATCATCTTTATCGTTTTTATAAGTTTTTCTGGCTACCATTGGAAATTCGGTCTCTAGGCCAAGTTGTATTTGATCTCCTGCTGTTTTGTAGAGGAATCACTCCCAAAATCATCGCTAAGGAGTTTGTGGGCGATTGGCAATCATCTACATGGTTGCTGGAGCCTTGAGGCGATCATATCGAAGCCTGTCGGTCCGGCCGGCAGTACCTCGCCTGTCTGACTGGGCATTGCTGTGTTTAGGCCATTAGGTTGTTGCCAGCATAGTCCCTGCTGCCCTCCACACCACGTGCGCCGAGGCCGTGCGCCCAAAGCCATTCCCCCGGTTCGATCGGTGTCCCTTCGCCGGTCCGACCGGACCCCTCCTCAGCGATCTGCTCCGCGCCGGAGCACACTTCGCACCGGAGTATACTTCATACACGGAGTAGACTTTACACTCGACCCTGCGACGCCTAAGCCCTCGGTTTGACTGAGGCCTTGCTGTCGGTGTGACTGGGCACCTTCGCTAGTCCGACCACCCAGAACCTGCTTCGCACCAGAACGCCGAGGCCACCATCAGTGACCAGGGTCTCTTCTTCGGTCTGACCGGCCAAAAGGCCAAAGCCCTTCTTCCGGGATACTTCGGCTCTATTGTCTTTTTAGGGTAAAATTACATACTTCGCACAGTCCGACCGGTTTTATTTGGCCGGTCTGACCGAATCCTTTATTTTTGGGTATAATTGGCTTTAGTTGGCTGATTAGGTATAACACTATTTACTTTTCGTCTAATTGAACTTTATTTTTGAATATTTGTTTGATTACTTGGCGACTCCATTTCCCCTTACCACTGATTAAGGGTTGTCGAAACGCGACGTCAACATCTTGTGACGTTTTGGATCGTCGAACCAGCCCAAGTGCAGGGGCACATTTTCATGTCAACACACTTTTTGGCGATACCGCTAGGGACAACGCCAACATGACGAGTACATCTACATCGGCTACGAGTACCTCTACAACAACTACTATGTCTACAATACCGATGAGTACCATGGGGGGCATGGAAATCGACAACCACAACATCATGGCGCCCACCCTTGCAGATATCCCCGAGGAAGGTCGGCGGAGATCGAGGCAAAAATGAAAGAACTCTAAGATCTCATGCTCGGGAGCTACATCAAGACAAACGCGGGCTTCATTAAGCGTTATGTCAACATCCGTAACCTAACCCGAACTCAGGTAACACCATTATCGCCACCTTTATCTTCCTTAGAAATTGAACAGAAGATAGTTACGTTTGTAGACCAAGCCATTAGTGCTTCGCTACCCAACCGTCTAGAGTCGGCGGTTAACTCTCAGGTAGAGGCAACGTTTAGAAGGTTTGGCTTTACCGAGGCCATTCCTCCAACTCCAATAACTAGCAGACCCCAGTAAATCACATTTATAGCAGAACTGATAGTAGTACTGGCAAAGCTATCGTGTCTCCGGCCTCGACTTCTACGGCCGAGACCAACCACTAAACTTACGACCAGACTACCCCTGTTTATTATGCGCCGCCTCCACCTACACTTGCGCTAGCTTTTTCTGCACTGCCTACGCCGCATGCCCCTAAGCACGTGCATAGACCCGAGCACGTCATATACCCTAAGCCAGTACAAGAGAAGGAGCCTCATGACTGACACGCCAACATACCCCTGTGTGTCGCGCCCCCGCACGAGAGGCACACACGGGCAAGAGGCCAGTATGACATTGAGGAGTGGATCCGCATGCTATTTAGAGAGTGTACCAGCTTCACGCCTCGGGATCGAGCTAGGATTTACTAAAAGCCATATCCCGATCACTTTGATACCATACCCTACCGTCGCGGCTATAGAGTCCTTGATTTCACTTGGTTTTCAGCGCTGTCGCCAAACTCCGTCCAAACATGGGCCCAATTAGAACAGAAATTCCTTGACTATTTTTATACGGGCGAGACAGAACTTAGGCTTTCACACTTAACATCGGTCAGACAAAAATCTAGTGAGAGTGTCTCTGAATATGTCAAGCGCTTTAAGGACACCAGGAACCGATGTTTTAGTCTCAATATTTCAGAAAGAGATTTGGCGGATCTAGCTTTTAACAGATTGCGTTCTAAAATTAAAGAGAGGCTAGACAACCAAAACTTTTTAGAGGTCAGCCATGTCCTACAGTAGGCTCTAGTCAAAGAAGGCCGAGCCAAGGATAAGAAATTTGTTAAAACATTTAACAAACCTAAAGTTGAAGTTCACATCATGGAGCTCTCCAACAAGGAAGAGTCAGAGGAAGAGGACAATTCGGCCGATATGTATGCGGCCGAATGGGCCTAGAACACTAAGACAAAACCTATCACTTATTCCAAACTATGACCGTCTCCCACTAAGAGTAGGCCCAAAGACGTTAAATACTCTTTTGATGTGACTAATTGTGATAAAATATTTGATTTCCTCTTGAAGAGATATTCTCAGGTTTCCCAAGGGCCAGGTCACCCCGACCGCCGCTGAACTAAAGAAACACCCCTACTGTAAGTGGCATGATTCTCATTCTCAATATACTAATGATTGCAATGTTTTATGTCGGCAGGTTCAATCGGCCATAGAAGGACGATTGAAAATAGATTCTAGTCCGAAGATGAAGCTGGACAAAGACCCCTTTCCCGTGAACACCGTCGACCTCGACGAGAAGAAGGTGTTGACTCGGCTAGAGCAGGTCGATTCATCTAAAGGGAAAGCAGTCATTATTGGAGAGCCCTACACATGGACACTCGTGCCAAAGAATCCTAAAGTGGGAGTGTGGAAAAAGAACGCCGATGTGTCATCTTCGACTGTGGATCACAAGAAGCCAAAGGTGACATACCAGATGTTGCTGAATAAACACCAGGAGAGGGCCGAGAAAACGAACACTCGACCGAAGGGCCAAGATAGCCGAACCCGTCGAAGAGGTCAAACCCTCAGCATCGGCCAACTGGCCTCCGCTTTGGTCTAGCCCTCCGAAGGGTGAATTCGGCCCCCAATGGCCGAACCCATCTCTACTCTGGACAAACCTTCCGAAGGGAGAGCTCGACTCGCAATGGCCAAGCATACCTCCGTCCTGGTGGGACCCTTCGCTGATATGGTCTAAAGTACCTTCGACATGGCCAAACCCACCTCCGAGCAATGGGTTCGGCCCTTAGTGGGTGAAGACACTAGAGCCTCTGATGCCTCCGCCGTACTGCTGGGCAGTGACTTTGTGGTCTTTGGGTTGCGCTCCACCACCGAAGTGCCCCGCTCAATACCTGACCACTCCTGTTTCTTCGTCAGATGTTTATGATTGGCAGGGGCAGATATGCACGACAAAGGAAAGAATTTTTCACCGCCTGTCCATGGTACCTCAAGGTTGATCCACATGGAGTGAAGCCAGAGAAGATAGACATGAAGGGGTCCCTGAAGTCATCACCATCCAAGTGGGGTCCCAGGAGGTAACAATCCCGAGGGGCCCTCATCGAAGCTCGATAGAGGTAAGTCCTCGGGTCCGGACGAAGCCATCTTTGAGGCCCGATCCAACCGGCCTACTATGGCCGGTGTGACCAGCTCACCCTAGGAGCGTGGCACAATACGGTTTCGATCGCCCCCCCATGGCCGGTCCGACCGGCCTAGCGAGGTCGTTTTGACCGAGAGGGTACAGAAAAATGTTTCCGCCAAGCACAAAGGTTCCAAGTCCGATCCAGGAAATTCCTGATCGACCAAGAACCCAAGAGGAATGTTGGTGGCGCCCGGTACTAAGCCACAACCTTCTTGGGCACTTCTGGGTATGTCCAAATCATAGAAGAGGTGCCTGCAACATCTGCAATCATAGGAGATGCGTGAGAAGAAGGCCGAGGATGAGCGAGACACCATCTTTAAGGAAATCTGCCCTCAGCCAACCGTGAAGCAAGTCTAGAAGCCCAAGACGGTTGAGGCGAACAACCCGACTCCCGTTCTGAGCGACGACAACGACATGCTCGATGACGATTACATGCCCGTCTCTGAAGGACCCGCACCTCAAGCAATTGACATAAATGTCGTCATGCTTCCTGCCAAATTCGTGCTACCACAAGATGAGGCCGAGGTCGCCCAGTTGAGCTTCACCCCACGAGATGCTATTTTTGAGATGCCCGATGATACATCTCATCACTTGAAGCCTCTTTATGTCAAGAGGCACATTGACAGAAAGCCATTTTCCAAGATGCTTGTTGACGGTGGTGCCACTATCAACTTTATGTCGTACTCTCTCTTGAAGAATCTCAGAAAGGATGAAGAAGATTTGAAGAAAACCAGCTTAATGCTAAATGGCTTCAACGGTGAGAGCTCCGAGGGCAAGGGCGTACTTTTGTTGGATGTGCTACATCAAGTTAGTGAAGTAAAATGTAATGAAACCAAACAACTTGGTATCTATAGTTGACTTGTGTCAATTGGAAATTTGTAAATCTTTGGTTCAACTTTCATTTCAATTCTGTCTTGATTGGTTTTCATCTCTGAATAGAAAAAGGGCTTTAGGTCTTGCCAACATTTTGACTAAGAAGTAAAGAGTGTTTTGCAGTGTTCAGATTATTTGAGATAGGTTCAGTAAGTTGCTGCCGAACAGATCTGCTAAAATCATTTGAGTTTTGAAAATTTTCTTTGTAAATAGAGTTTTGTCAAATTGAAGTAAGTTCATATATAGTTTCTTAAGGTTGAGTTAAATTTTCCATTTCTTTGTATTTGTTGTAACCCATTTAATTCTAGTTCAGTGTTCTAGCAAGGTTTCTCTGCTTTCAGGTTTAAATACCGTTCCTCATTCAGTTTGTGTCATTTCTTCTCTGGATTAATTAGTTTGTCAATGAACTGTTAGATAAATGTTCAAACAAATTAAAATTCTTGAATCTGTTCTTTGTTCTTGAGATGAACTAAACAACTGAAATAAGCTTTCAGATATAAATCAAATTGTGAAAATACTTTTGTGTTGAATGTTCTAGTTATATCTGTAAATATTGTATAGTTTCAGAATTGAGAATACTGTTTCAGGTCTCTATTTGAGAATTGACTTGATTTCATTGCAAAGGTGTTCTGAACTGTGTCATCATCTTGAATTGATATTCAGATTCAGTTCTGAGTTAACTTGAATACACAGTAATATCTCTAAAGTTTGAACTCTGTTTAGGTTATTAGTTGAGGTTTGTTTTGAGCTCTTTGCAAATTGTTTAGTTGATAAAATTGATTTGAATTTTGTGATCTATATCAACAAATGTGTTGAGATAACAAGAGTTCTTACAAGATTCTGATCTGATTCCTTAGAGCAAATTTAGTTTAGTGTCAAGTCAAGGTGTAATTCAAATTTTGTGAATTGGGAAGTTACTATTGTTCTGATTTGTTTTGGTTGATATAAATATTGGAATCTGTTTATTAGAGGTGCGTTGGGTGATCTGAACAGGCCATCACATCCGTGAGAAAGTGTCGAGGCGCCTATTGACCCCCTCTAGTCGCCATTCCGATCCCACAGTTGGTATCAGAGCCGGTTAGATCACCAGTTGACCTTAACCGGTTTGTGATCCTTGTGGCGACATGGACAAAAACACTAAGATTCTGATGTTCAATGGTCGAGATTATGCTTATTGGAAGGTGCGTATGGAGGCTTAGTTACTAAGCCAAGGAAGTGCAATTTGGGTCATTGTTGCTTCCCAATATGTGATCCTTGAAACTCATACCTCAGAGATTTAGAAGTCACAGTATGAATGTAATAGCAAGGATAGAAACATTCTTTTCATTAGTCTGAGTCGCAATGAGTTTGACAGGGTCCAGCACCTTAGAACTACACGTGAGATCTGGACGACTTTGAGAATATTTGATGAGGGCACTTCTCAGATTAAGGCTAGGAGGCAGAGCACCTATAATCAAGAATACAAAATGTTCGTGTAGGGCCCCGGCGAATCTGTAGATGCCATGTTTGCACGCTTTGATGGAATTATTAGTAACTTGCGCTCTACTGGGATGCTAGCTTACTCTGATCATGATAGGGCGATCAAACTTCTCTATGCTCTTGATCATAACATATGGGAAGTAAAGATCTCAAGCATTGAAGAGTCTGTGAGTTTTGATACTTTGACATGCGATGAACTTTTTAGTAAGCTTAAGTCCACTGAGATCGCCAAGGCATCTCGTTTTGGGATAGGGAACTCTTTGCCACAATCCATGGCACTAGTTTCTTGTTCCGACAGTGGCACCTCATCTAGAGGTAGTGTGTCTGGTGTTTGTGCTTTATCTAGGGGTTTTGCCTTGTCTTCATTGGTCTCTATCACAAAGGAACAAATGGACACATTGGACAATGAAGAGCTTGCTCTTATAGTCAAAAAGTTCACTAGGTTCTACAATGATAGAAGAGATCAAAGAAGAGGAGGCTCTCGAGGGTGTTGTGAGTGTGGTGATCTTAATCATATTAAAGCCAATTGCCCAAAACTGAAAGCCAAGAATGAACATGAACACAAATATCCAAAAAGAGACAAAAAACCATACTTCAAAGGAAAAAAAGGAAAAGTGGAAAAAAGGATGGCTAGAGCTTTTGTGGCTGCACTCAGTGACATTGACAACACCTAGAGTGAAGAATCAAGTTCTGATGAAGTTGAACCAGGCAAGAATGAAGAAAAGAAGGAAAATACGAAGGACTTCAACGACCTCTGCTTCATGGCCAATGGCAAGCAAAGCAGCGATGAGCTTGACTCATCTGAGGTTAGTCTATCACTTGACCAATTACTTGTTCAAAACGATGAATTACATGATGCCATTATTTCACAAGATAGACTGCTTAAACTTGCTGCTAAAGAATGAAAGGAACAAAAGCTTAAAATTGAATCACTTTCTACTGAACTTGCTTTGTTGAAGTCTAAATCTGAAATTGCTGAATGTGAGTCATGTCTTGTCCTTATGGATGAACTTGCTCAGTTGCGTCTGATTCATGCTCAAAACATTGAAACACTTGAAAATGTTTAGAAGCAACTCTTGGTGGTGGAGTCTAGTCCTGCGGTCATCAACGAATGCATGAATTGTCCTTTGCTCGTTGAAAGCATTAATTTGAGAGATAGACATGTTGATGAAGTTAAGGCTTGATTGGAGAGTGCTGAGTGTTATAAGGCTGTGCAGCCAGCGTGTCCCACCTGCATCACCCTCTTAAGGACCAACTTAGCTTTGCTAGAGAGCAAGTTGAAAAACTTAGGTGTGAGAATGATTATCTGCTTTCCATGATAGACAAATGCACTTAAGGGAAAGGGAAAATGAATTTGCTTTTGGATAAAACAAAAATGTGCACTGACAAGGATGGGTTAGCTCTTTGGTTAGGTTATGAGAGAACTTCATCTAATACCCTAAGCCAAACTGTGTTCACTCTACCTACTACCTAGACTTCAAGAAAAAACCTAGAAAATCTGTGAGGTTTGCACCTGTTGTAGCAATTGTGTTAGCTATAACATAGGTTTTGTATGTGTGTGTATGGTGTGTAAAATGAACCTCGAAGGGTTCTCTCAGAGAGAGAGAAGATTTATACTGGTTCGGACCTCCCCTAAGGGATAATAGCCCTACGACCAGTTTGTGGTGGATTTGGCATAGTATGCCTCGGTGGAGTCTAGTGAATCCTAGGGCTCTCATGGCCCTGGAGGAACTTTTTTATTACAAGGGCTTGGCCCTGCTTTTATAGGCACGCAGAACAAAGGAAAAGACCTAAATGTCATCTATAAGTCATAGGCTTATAGGGGCAAAAAGGGAAAAAAGGTCTAGTCTATTGTACAAGGTGCTTTACAGCTTTACAGACGTGTCAGATAAACGTCACTTCTTGACCAGCTAAACGACATACTAGGGGCAGAGGGGCCCCTGGTATGACTTCTACACTGTAGCGAGGTAGAGATATTTCTTGGGTTCGGAGCAGGGGCTGAAGCTCTTCGGGCGGAGGCTGCGAAGAAGGCTTCGAAGGACACTCCGAAGTGGGCTTCGAAGTATACTTCGAACTGGGTTCTTGGAGACTTAGCTTCGAATAGGCTAAGGGTCCGGAGACTAGCTCTAGGGAGCTCCGAAAGGAGCTCGAAGGTTAACTCTGAACAAAGCTCGAAGGTTGACTCCAAAGTTAGCCCGGAGGATAACTCCGAAACTAGCCTGAGACTTGGCTTTTGGAAAACTTTAAAGGGAGCTTGGAGTCTTCTCTTCGGAGGACTCCGCAAGGGGCTTGGACGCTTCACTCTAGAGGGCTCTGAAAAGAACCTTGAGACTTAGAAATAACTTCACTAGATAAGGACATGCTTCTACAGTGTCGGGCTCCGGGCCGAAGGTCGTCAGAGGCTGACGTCATTTGGCCCCTGTTTTAAGGGAAAACTTATTCCCCCAAAAGTAGCCCCTCGCGTGCAGGCCTTTGGGACGAAGGGGTGCATGCGCCCTTGGGACAAGTGACAGTGAAAATTGCAACTTCGGAGAAGACAGGCCTTCGGAGCTTGGACCGAAGGCGGCTTCGACTTGCGCAGGTAATAAATGCCTACCTCGACTGTCAAAATGACCTCGGGGGAATCAATTGACTTCACAACGCCTATAAAATTGACCGTTATAGGGTACCGGTTCGCTTCAGCTTCGCTTGAGGCCCACCTGTTAGGGGCTTTGGTATGGGAACCGTCGGGATTTTTACCGCCTATAAATAGGGGTTTACCGCACACGGCTTTAGCACACCTCTTATTTGCTTTCTTCTCAACGCCTTGCATCCTTCGCTCTCTTCCCCTCATCGCTAGCTTCGCGTGGAGCCCACTTCGCAAGCCTTAGCGCCCTTCACATCTAAGCTCCACAAAAATGCCGAAAAAGTTGCTTTGAAGGCTTGGTATTGGGGTCGAGTTCGAGCTCTGCCCAGGCGCAGGCAGCGGTTGCAGCGGCTGCGAAGCCTACAGCGAGGCGGTTGGGGCCGAGGAATCTTCGGTCACCATCAGATAAGTTGGAGCAAACCTTTGAGATGAGGGCTTCGATCTCGATAAAGCAGTCTGTCCGAAGGGCCTGCGCGGGGAAGATATCGCCGAAGATCCAGCTTCGAGTGCCGGAGAAGTCGGAGGCCATACCGAGGCCTTGGGCTGACAAAGTGGTACTGTTCGAGGCTTTCTTTGAAGCCGGCCTCGGATTGCCAGCTATGGGGATGCTGAGCGAAGTCTTGAAGTCTTACAACCTCGAGCTTCCTCAACTGTCGCCCAACGCCGTGGCGAGGCTAGCGGTGTTTGAATGGGCCATGAGGGCCGAAGGCTGCGAGGGCCGCGCCGACGTCTTCGTAGTTTTTCACGATGCCAACTGTCAGGCGAAGCCGAGGGAGGGTGCATACCACGTCAAGAGGGCTTTGGCCTTCGGAAGTGCTAACTTCAAGCTTCAGAGGGAGTATCAGGATGCCTTCCCAGTGAGGGCCGCCAATAGCAAGTGGTACTCGAGGCGGGATCAAGAGTGGTTCTACGCCTCCGTTGGCGCGAACTCTCTCCTTCGGAGTACCAACGTGCTCATCTCTTACCGGCGCGAAGGCGTGGTGAAGACGAGCCCCGACACCCTTCGCTCGAGGATCCTGCTCCTTCAGAAGGTGGCTTCGAAGATGAGCATGAGGGACCTTGCAGAGGAGTTTATCACCCTTTGGCTCAACCCCCTTGCGCGCTCTTGGCCGGAGGGCCTCTTTCAACCTTCAGGCTGATGGGGCCTAAACGAGGTGGCAACAGAACGCCTTGGTAACACTTAAAAACCTTTTCTCTTTCATACTACGCCAAATAACTTTATCTTGACTTGGAATCTTGATGAAGCCGCTCTTGAAGTGAGGACTCCGGAGGAGGCCATCATGGCAGCGGAGCGTGTTGTCAGAGGGTTCGGTCGGAGGTCCCAATGACCGAAGTCTCTACCCCGGAGGAGGCAACGGTCACGAACCCTGACACCGGAGTGGAGCCAGCAAGGACTCCTGCAACAGCTACTGAGGTGGTGGCGAAGGCCTCGATGGCGACGACTTCGGGTGCGGAGGTTGAGGCGCCAGCTTCGTAGCAAAGAGATTGGGGATCACACATTGACCCCTCCACCTTCGAAGAAATCTCCGATGAAGGTAAACACTTTAAACATACTTCTCTTTTCATACATGGATATTGACTTGAACTTTTTTGCAGAATACGATGCCGGTGCGAGGTCCACCACAGCGAAGCCAGCAGAGGTCTCCGGTAGTAGCAGCAGTTTGGAGTCCGACAGTTCCTCATCTGAAGAAGACGAAGGCAACGGTCACGATGAAGGGGACCCTCAAGATGATGAGCATGTTGAGGTGGTGGACCGGAGCCCAGCTCCGCTGAAGCCTGTGATGGAGGTTGAGGTGGAGGAGATTGTCCAGCCTCTGCAGCCAAAGGGGGCCGTGATGGAGGCGGCCATCCATGACTTTCATGAGGGCTGCGCGGCTGCAGAGGTAGGAGGCTTGGTGGCTCAACTCAGCCGCTCGAGCCCCATGGACCTCTTCATAAATGCAAACGAAGCCCTCATCCAGGTGAGCGAAGTCCTACACAGCCTTCGAGTCGTGCTTTGGTCTTCAATCAACACTTATGATTTTCCTGAATTCTTTCAGGCCTTCGCACTGAACGCTGCAGCATCAACCTCTGCGGACAGGCGGATGACACACTTGGCGGAGGAGAGGGACGCCCTCCGACGTGAAGTCTCGGTGGAAACCGAGAAGCGAAGGCGGGCCGAAGCCTCAGCGGAGACGGCGAGGGCCGAGGCCAACAAGGCAAGGGAAGTCTTGGCCTCGGAGACCGACAAGCTCCGAGTGGAGCTTCAAGCTTCGGAGGATGCCAGAGCTCAGCTAGTGGAGGAGAACTCAAAGCTTCGCTAAGCTGGCCATTGCCTTCAAGACTTCATCGTTGCTAACGTTGACAAAGCCACTCTGAGCTTGACTGAGGTCCTTGAACAAATAGGTAACGAGTGTCGAGCTCCAGACTTCGGCCTTCAGGACCCAATTGGAGACCACGTTGATTTTTTGAAGGTGGTGGTTGCGACGGTGGAGCAATCCCTGAAGGGCTTCGCCTTGATGGCCAGCCAAGTGGCGGGTCAAGGAGTGTTGCAAATGCTTCACGACTCAGGGTGCAACCACCTCGAAGCAGCAACCTCGGCAACTCTAGTGGCCTTCGGAGGCCAGCACCTGGTGACGCCTCCAGCAGACGTCCGCGGAGCCTGGCGCCACCTTTAGGAGCCTTGGAAGGCCCAAGGCTGCGAAGCAGTCCTCGAACTCCAGAAGGCCATCTGCCTTCGCCGAGCCAGGGCACAGGCCTCGCCGGCTCAGCCTTAGACGTCGGCACCTCCGCCTCCGAAGGTGTATATCTCCTTAGGCTCCTTGTAATTCTTAGCTGTAGGCTTGTAAAAACTTATCAGTTTATTAATATAAATGCGGGGGTACTTTATACCTGCCCAGGCCCAGCCTTCGAATGTTGACCTCGAAGTACTTGAGGACTTTGAAGAACTTTTCCAATTATGGGTGGTCCTCGAGGTAGCTAGGTCCGAAGGCCCCCTCGGTTTAAACTTACGAGGGGGCCTAACGGCGAAGCCATTTCTGAAGTAGCCCAGCAGCTGCTGGCTACCGTGAAGACGGAGACCCTTCGGAGTTCTTCCTCCTCGCTAGACTTAAGTTGCTTCGAAGTGGACTTACGTGGCGAGGGGGTACAACCTTCATGAACGGCCTTGGTAGGCGACGAAGCCTTAGACTTTTATGCCTTCGACACGGCACCGCCTGTCTCGCAGACTTGGACAAATCTACAAAGTGGAGGATGAGGTCTGCGGGCTTCGGGGCGTGGATGAACTAGATGTGGGAGAGCAGGCTCCGATGAGGCTTCGTCCAGCCGAGGGGCCCTGGCCGAAAGAAGAGCAAGCGAGGGTCGGGGCCTCGAGCTCGCTTTTTCTTAGGCTTAGATACAGACTACTCATAATTTTGTTTTCGAAGTGTATTTGTAACATACTTCTCAATTATCATTCAATGAATGAGATTTGTTGTATTTGCATACTTCGTCTGCATGCTTCGCATGATTTGATTATTTCGAACATTTTAGCTTGTCACGCTCGTACTGCGCATTACATTCGCACAATTCGCATACATACTTCCCCCCTTGCACAGGGCAGCTAGGGACTTAGTCGTTGCTGGTGCGGTCAATTAAAAGCAGCTTTGGATGATTATATCGCATCGAGCGAAGGCCTCTTTTGGGCTTCGAATGCATTAATTTGGAGCGAAGCAAGGCTTCAGCGTAGCCAAATTAAGCGAAGCATGCTTCAGCGTACTTGGATTTGGATATTGTGCGTGAGCGAAGCTCCGAAATGCACTTAGATTTTAAGCGAAGCATGACTTCGAGATGCTTAATTTTTAGATTAGATCACGTCACGTGAAGCGATGCTTCGGTGTGTGTTCAGATAGCAAAGCAAGGCTTCTTGAGCTATCCTGTAGTGAAAAGGATATTTGGTGTGGATTCACCGAACTTGTGATAGGTTGAGTCACCTTCGACTCTGGGTCACCTACGACCTTGGGCCACCTTCGACCCAGGGATGCACCAGGCTGGAGCCTGGAATCCTGGACTTGCCGAGCCATCGATCGGAAGTCTCAAAGCCCACTACTACGGGCCCAGAGGCGTTGTGTAGCCTTCAGAGGGGTACTCTGGATTTTGTAAAACGAAACAAGACTTCGAATTTTAAATAAGACGAAGCAGTGCTTCTGGTTTTTGATAAGGTGAAGCAAGGCTTCGAATTTTTAAAAGGAAACAAGACTTTGATTTCAAAACACAAAGCATGGCTTCGGTTTTAAAACGTGAAGTGAAGCATCGACTTTTAATAAGATGGAGCAAAAGTTTGCTTTAAAGGCAAAGCAACGCTTCGACTTAAGGTGAAGCAGGGCTTCGATTTATAATAAAGTAATTGCAAATTAGTACATCGAAGGGATACTTCGACAGTGTACATACCTCGTAAAGTTGTTGAAAACTTGCCTCGTAGCCCCTGGGGCTTTGACGACCTTCGACACGCGAAGCGGAGCCCCTTACTGGAGGGTGAGCTCCGAAGCGCGAAGGATGGAGGAAGGCAAAGAAGGCCTTCGAACAGCACCCGAAGCCCCTTGCTGGAGGGTGCGCGAAGCAAGAAAGCTTCGAAGCTCCCCCTCAAGTGCACTTCGAATTGCAGACAATGGCAGAGAACTTAGCTTTTAGGACTAAGGTCCCCACGGACGGCGCCAATTGTTGTAGCAATAGTGTTAGCTACAACATAGGTTTTGTATGTGTGTGTATGGTGTGTAAAATGAACCTCAAAGGGTTCTTTCAGAGAGAGAGAAGATTTATACTGGTTCGGACCTCCCCTAAGGGATAATAGTCCTACGTCCAGTTTGTGGTCGATTTGGCATAGTATGCCTCGGTGGAGTCTAGTGAATCCTAGGGCTCTCATGGCCCTGGAGTCTAGTGAATCCTAGGGCTCTCATGGCCCTGGAGGAACTTTTTATTACAAGGGCTTGGCCCTGCTTTTATAGGCACGCATGCCAAAGGAAAGACCTATAAGCCCTCTATAAGTCATAGGCTTATTGGGGCAAAAAGGGAAAAAAGGGCTAGTCTACTGTACAAGGTGCTTTACAGCTTTACAGACGTGTTAGATAAACGTCACTTCTTGACCAGCTAAACGACATACTAGGGGCAGAGGGGCCCCTGGTATGACTTCTACACTGTAGCGAGGTATAGATATTTCTTGGGTTCGGAGCAGGGGCTCGAGCTCTTCAGGCAGAGGCTGCGAAGAAGGCTTCGAAGGACACTCCGAAGTGGGCTTCGAAGTATACTTCGAACTGAACTCCCAACTGGGTTCTCAGAGACTTTTCTTAGAATAGGCTGAGGGTCTCGAGACTGGCTCTAGGGAGCTCCGAAAGGAGCTCGAAGGTTAACTCCGAACAAAGCTCGAAGGTTGACTCCGAAGTTAGCCCAGAGGATAACTCCGAAACTAGCCTGAGACTTGGCTTCTGGCAAACTTTAAAGGGAGCTTGGAGGATTCGCTCTAGAGGACTCCGAAAGGGGCTCGGAGGCTTCGCACCAGAGGGCTCTGAAAAGAACCTTGAGACTTAGAAATAACTTCACCAGATAAGGACATGCTTCGATAGTGTCGGGCTCTGGGCCAAGGTCGTCGGAGACTGACGTCATTTGGCCCCTGTTTTAAGGGAAAACTTATTCCCCCAACAGCACCAGAAACCTATAAACCTACACCCAAGAAAGTTTTTCACTACGCTTATTGTCGTCATGTAGGTCATTTGACTTGTTTTTGCTATAGACGTATGAAAGATGAACGGCGTGCTCATGCTTTACATTTTCATGATTATCCTTCATTTGATATGCATGACTATGGCTATCACACTTATACTGATTATGAGGCTCCATACAGTTATATGAGTGGCTATGCCCATCGTGGTGTATATCATACTTCGTATGATGATAGATCACGCAGGATTTTTGGTCCAAATTATTTTAGGAGACCTCAGCAATTTGCAAGAAGACCTCATGTTCAGTATGACTCTCATCCCACACAATCTCTTGCTTTACCTACTTCTCGGGTAGTTCAGTGTTGGATACCTAGGCATCTTATTTCTAAACCTAGCACTGAGTACTCGAGATATACCATCTCTACTTAGGGGAGCCATGGGAGGCTGGAGGACAAGTGAATCATTGATTCCGGGTGTTCGTGTCACATGACCAGAAAGTCTTCATGGTTCTCTAGCTTTACCTTAGCTAGACATCGAGAAAGCATCACGTTTGGAAACAATCGCAAAAGTTGAGTGAAGGGCCAATGTATGTACAAAATTAATGAAAATTTCACTCTCACAAATGTTGCTTTCATTGAGGACTTAGGGTACAATTTGCTTTCTTTTTCACAATTGCTTGATGAGGCTTTTGAGGTTCATTTTGGTCGTGATGCCTCTTATGTGCTTGATTCTTCTGGTGCTTTCATTTGAAAATCTAGAGAGTAGGGAGAGTTTTTGGAGCCGATTTTTCTGAGTCTTTTGGATCTTCTCATTGCCTTTTAGCTGAACCGTCTTCTGAGCTTTGGATGTGGCATAGGAGACTAGGGCACATGAGCTTTGATCCTCTTGCGAGATTGAGTGCCCTAGTACTCATCCGAGGATTGCCCAAGCTAAAATTTGAGAAGAACCTCATTTGTGCTCCATGTCATCTTGGAAAAATGGTTGCCGCCTCGCATTCCCCCATAAAAATGGTAATGACTAAGCGACCCGGTGAACTTCTTCACATGGATACTGTTGGTCCATCCCGGGTTAGCTCTTTAGGTGGCAAATGGTACATACTTGTTGTGGTTGACGACTACTCTTGTTACTCTTGTGTTTTCTTTCTTGTGAGCAAGGATGAAGTGTTCATATACTTTCGGAGCCTAGCACTGAGGCTATTCAATGAACTCCCTGGTGGAATGAAAGCTATTCGAAGCGACAACGACACCGAGTTCAAAAATAGCTCTTTTGCAGAATTTTGCCTTGAACATGGAATTGAACATCAGTTTTCTGCACCAAGAGTCCCTCAAAAAAATGGTGTGGTTGAGAGGAAAAACCGCATACTTGTGGAGATGGATAGGACGATGCTGAATGAGCACAGGACTCATAGAAAATTTTGGGCTGAAGCCATGAATATAGCATGCTACATCTCCAACAGGATCTTTTTGCGCTCTTTGTTGAATGTGACTTCTTATGAACTTCGCTTTGGGAGGAAGCCCAAGGCCACTCACTTCAGATTGTTTGGATGTCGTTGCTTCATCCTAAAGCGAGGTAATTTGGACAAATTTGAATCACACGCATCTGATGGAAGATCCTGATATTGTACCACTTCTTCCCTCTACGGCAACTCCAGAAGCTTCGACTACTTCGACAAGAGGACCTAATGATTCTACTTATGAGAGTTTGGAGCAAACTTCGGCAAGAGTTGAGGGGGAGATTATGTCACAAAGAGAAGCACCGCTTCGTATTCAAAGAATGCATCCTCCAGATCAGATCATCGATGAGCTAAATGAACGAGTACCCCGATCTCATACTCATTTCATTCATTCTGCTTTTATTGCAAATTTTGAACCATTAGATATTAGTCATGCTTTGTCTGATGTGAGTTGGATCAACGCCATGCATGAGGAACTTCAAAATTTTGATAGAAATCAGATTTGGATTCTCGTTGATCCACCTCCTAACATTCACATCATTGGTACAAAATGGATTTTCAAAAACAAACAGGGGGAGGATGGGGCAATAGTGAGAAACAAAGCTAGGCTAGTTGCTCAAGGGTATTCTCAAGTCGAGCGGGTTGATTTTGGAGAAACTTTTGCACCGGTAGCTTGACTTGCGCGGCTTTAAACTCTTTCAAATGGATGTGAAAAGTGCTTTCCTAAATGGTTTCATAGGAGAGGATGTGTATGTCAAGTAGCCTCCTGGCTTTGAGGATCCCAAGTACCCCCATAGAGTCTTTAAACTTCACAAAGCTTTATATGGGCTCAAACAAGCTCCGAGGGCCTGGTACGACTGCCTTAGGACGTTCTTGATTGAGCACGGGTACAAAATGGGGTCTGTTGACAAAACTTTGTTCACCCTCATGCATGGCAAAGATTTCTTACTCTTTCAGATATATGTTGATCATATAATATTTGGTGGTTCCTCTCATACTCTTGTTGCAGAGTTTGCTGAATCCATGAGCAGGGAATTCGAGATGTCGATGATGCGCGAGCTGAATTTCTTTCTGGGTTTGCAAATCAAACAAAGCAAACAAGGAACATTTGTCCATCAAATAAAATACACTAAATACCTGCTTAAATGTTTTGACATGTCTAACACTAAACCTCTTGCTACCCCAATGGGTACTTCTATTGCACTTGAACCAGATGAAGATAGAGAAGAAGTGGACCAAAAGGAGTATCGCAGCATGATCGGCTCCCTCCTTTACTTGATGGCTACGAGGCCGGACATACACTTTGTTGTGTGTCTGTGCGCTCGTTATTAGGCTTCTCCTAGGGCTTCACATCGTCAAGCTATCAAGCACATTCTAAGGTACCTCAAGCACACTCTTGAATTCGATATTTGGTATTCTACATCATCTTCATTATGCTTGAGAGGTTTTTCTGACGCTGAATTTGCTAGATGTCGTATTGATCGCAAGAGTACTTTTGGGACATGTCATTTTCTGGGTTCATCTCTTGTGTGTTGGTCTTCACGCAAACAGTCTAGTGTGGCATAGTCTAAAACCGAGGCTAAATATGTAGCTGCCGCTAGCTGTTGCGCACAAATTTTGTGGATGGTTTCTACTTTGCGGGACTTTGGGTTGGAGTTTTCACGTGTTCCATTATTTTGCGATAACACAAGTGCAATCAGTTTAGCAAACAACCCAGTACATCATTCTAGGACTAAACACATTGATGTGCGTTATCACTTTTTAAGAGATCAAAATGAAAAAGGAGATATTGAATTGCGTTTTGTCGATACTCGGAATCAGCTTGCAGATGTTTTCACCAAGCCTCTCGATGCTTCTCGTTTTGCATTTTTGAGGGGAGAGCTTGGCATTTGTCATCCTTATGGCATCATGTGAGGGGGAGTTGTGTACTTGTGCATATTCTTCTAAAATATGATTAAGTGCTTTCACATGTACATGCTTTTGTGTGCACTTTACAATTTCGTCTTGTATTCAGTGTTTGATTATGCTTCGAATGAACTCATCTATCTATACGGTTTGAGCATGACTTTTATTTGTGAAAATCTGAAAATGGTCACTACTAAGTCTGGAAACTAGCATGAATAGGCTAGGATGCTTTTGCTATTCATTTCTTACTTGAAAGCTTTTTCCTTTTCACTTGGATGCTCATATGCAACTTGATCTTGTTATGCTCAAAATAAGAAAATTTAAAAATTGAAAAATGACAATGATTAAAATGAAACAAAAATACTTAAGTGGTGATAAAATTGAAAAGATCTAGGTGGGTTTGCGTAGTCGCACTACTTTGTTCTAGACTGCTTACCATTGCACTATGGTTTGAACTGAGACATTAAAGTGTATACCAAGATCAATGCCTTAAGCTTATGATGGTTATCCTAGGCTTGGCTTGATCGGTTAGCATAAGGTTGACTTGCAAATAGCCCCTGGCATTAAAAAATAATAATAAAAAGTTTAAATTTCTCACATATCAAGTTTGTTGCAGCTCCTTGTAGTGGGATGTGCTTTTCGAGTTTGTTTTTGACTAGCTTTTGTATCTCTTACCTTGCCATGTCTAGTACACTAGTCTGGGTAGTGATGCTTTTATTTGCTTAAACTTCAAAATTCTTGCTCATATGGATATTTAGATTGTGTACATTCAAAGCATGTCATACAGTTTAGCTAGGACAGTTTGTGAGGCACAAGAAGTGTTTATATTATAATTGGACTTAATCATATTCTGGAAGCATTGCATGGTCACTTTACTCTCTCAACTCATGGGACTATCTTGATGTCTGCATTGCCAAAGGGGGAGAGTGTTTGAGCTTTTGAGATAACTTGTTGATCTTTGGAGGAGCTTTTGAGGTAGTTTGTGCTCTTGAGATTGTTTGTGCTCTTTCATCCATTCTTGTAAAGTGACATGTTTCTTAATTTTGCTCTCTTTAGAGCTTTCATGGTCACTTGTGTTTTGAATCTTGGCTTTATACTTCTTTTTGATCTTGTGTTGTCAATGCACTCATCAAGGGGGAGATTGAGGAACATAGTGAGGTTTGTCATTATGGTTCAAGGTAATGATGAGTGATTGACAAGGTGATGTCATGGGTTTATGTCTGGGTGTATTGGATATGTGTGTGTCTGTGTTTGTCTCGTGTGTGCAGGTTTGAGTTACTTGTCAAATGTCGATGGCAATGTGAGTTGAAGATTGATCAAGATGAAGCGTCGATCGAGTCAACGAAAGGGAAGCCAGTTCAAGTGACAAGGCAGCTCGAGGGATCGAGAGCGGGAGAGACTTGCTGGCGGTCGAGTTCGCGGACTGACGACAGTCGTCGAAGATTAGGGGATGCTTTGTCGGTTTTTGCTGAAAACCTTCGAATCACTAAATGTTTTTAATACAAATAAATAGGAATTTAGTTTTAGTTTGAGTATTTCAGTTTTTAGTGTAATCTTTTAGTATATTTTTAGAATGGTCTTATTCTAAAAATATATTGAGAGTTGAGTCAATTTGTAATTTTGTTTTTAGAGTCAATTAGAGGCAATTTTTCGGGTATTTTATATTCTGAAATTGCTGAAGGGGTTTTTTTGTAAATGTGGCTATCTAGAAGGTCCCTTTTTAAGGGCCTTCTTCTCCAACATTCGGCTGCAATCTGAGGACACAAGAAAATTAGAACCACTTTTGGCTGTTTCATTTTTGCTCTTTCAACTGAGAAGTTTCCCTTGCTTTTTGATCTTGGACGTGCTACAACAATTGTTCTTCGGCTGGATCTACTACAACGTTTACTTGTTTTTTGGCTGGACCGGCTATAGAAATTTGGACAAGGTACAGCTCAGTTTTCCTGTTTTTGCTATAGCGCAGGAGATTTTGTCGAAGCATTTGTTGGATGAACAACAGTCACCGCTGGTTTTCTGGACGAGCTACAGTGTGATTAGTTGATTTGCCGATAAACTGCAGAAGAAAGGTAGAGCTAAACTTTCCAGGTATTCACTGATGCTAAAGGAATTTGTGATCTGGTTTTATGGCTAGATACCTATGGATGATTCTGGTGATGGTTCTAGATTCACAAATTAGCACTGTTGTGTGGTAAATTTTTGTTTCAGAACGGCTACAGAGTTTGTTAAATACTTACTGCTTCATATTAGGTTCTGTTCTGAAATTATGAGAAGTCTTCATTCAGATTGAATAACTGGTTTGGGTTTTAGTACAGTGTATTTCTCTTTCAGATTGTGTGAGAAGTTCTCATTCAGATAGGATTTTTGTGATGTGACTTAGTTCTGTTGATTCCTCTTTCAGAAACTCAAAATCTCTGGGTATCTTTTTTGAGGTTCTGCAATATTTGTGCTGCCTGCTACTGTGCTTGCTATATTCAGTCATCAATCTTCTGCAGTCTTGTGGTTGATTTTGAATAGGAATTATCAAAGTTTTCTATTCCTGTTTTGATGCTGACAGAAAGTGATTTCTGCTTTGATTACTATCTATTGTGCATCAACATGATCTGTTTTGGCTTCTAGTATTCTCTTAACTGAATCTATTTTTCATATCATGATTTCAGTTTCTTTTTGGCTGTGCTACAGCATGTCAGTGAAGTAAAATGAAGTGAAACCAAACAGCTTGGTATCTATAGTTGACTTGTGTCAGTTGGAAATTTGTAAACCTTTGGTTCAGCTTTCATTTCAATTCTATCTTGATTGGTTTTCATCTCTAAATAGAAAAAGGGCTTTAGGTCTTGCCAAATTTTTTAGGGAAAATTACTCGCATGCCATTATAATTTTCATAAATTGCCTATATGCCACTGTCAGTGATTGTGGTGGCCCCCATCTGTCAGTGACACACCAATGACATATTGGCAAACCGTAAAAATTGTAATGACACAGAAAAAATTAACCCAATTTTTAACTAAGAAGTAAAGAGTGTTTTGTAGTGTTCAGATTATTTGAGATAGGTTTAGGGTGTGTTTGGTTGAGCTGTGGCTGTGGGAAAAAGCTGCTGTGAGCTGTGGGCTGTGGAAAAGCTGCTGTGAGAAATCAGCTGTGAGAAAGCTGAAAGTCGTTTGGCTGAAACGACTGTGGAAAAGCTGCTTTGATCTGTGAGTTGTGTAAAAAGTCTGTAATGCCCATGTATATTGTTGGAACAATTGCGTTAGTTCCAGCAGGTTTTCTTGTGGTGGTGCATGATGTGGAGAATGAACCTCGATGGGTTCTCTCAGAGGGAGAAGGAGTTTATACTGGTTCGGGCCTCCCCTAGGGGATAATAGCCCTACGTCCAGTTTGTGGTGGATTTGGCATGGTATGCCTTAGTGTGGAGAAGAGAACTACAGGGTCTCCTGGCCCCCTGGGGTGTGCCCCTTGTTATAAGGGCTTGGCCCTGCTTTTATAGGTACGCAGGCCAAAGGAAAAGACTGGGATGCCCCCTATGAGCCCTAGGCTCATAGGGGCAGAGAGGGGAAAAGGAGCTAGCTACGGTACAAAAGTGCTTTACAGCTTTACAGACGTGTCAGGCTATGCCAGGCTTTGACTAGCTAAACGACATACCAGGGGCGGAGGGCCCCTGGTACGGCTTCTGTACTGCAGCGGGGCGTAAATATCTCCTGGGTTCGGAGCAGGGTTGGAGCTCCGAACTGGGGCTCCGAACCAGGGCTCCGAACTGGGCCCTCCGAACCGGGGACCTCCGAACCAGGGGCCTCCGAACTGGGCCCTCCGAACCGGGGCCTCCGAACCGGGGCCTCCGAACCGGGGCCTCCGAACTGGGGGCCTCCGAGCTGGACCTTCCGAACAGGGGGACCCCGAGCTGGACCCTCCGAACTGGGGGCCTCCGAGCTGGACCCTCCGAACAGGGGCTTCGCCCCTGCAAACTCCGTCACAAACCTTTGTAGGACCGAAAGTAGCGACCAGAGGGGGGGTGAATGGGCGCCTATAAAATTCTTTCGAATCAATGGCCTGGTCCCAACACCCAACGCACCTCAAAAGACTTAGCAGCAAAACGTGAACAGATCACCAAAGCCTAAAAGTATCTAGCCTATAAACGACCGGTGTCCTAGACAAAGAAAATACCAACACAGTGCTAATAGGCAGATAAATACAACATTTAAAACATGTGCAGAACAGAGTTCACCATAGCCATTTAAACTGAGTACTAATGAAAAAGATGAGTAGTTACTGTTCAAGGTTGTCTCCAGAAAGGTACTTGATGAAGCCTGTTTGGACCAGTCATGTGAAGCCTCTAGTCTTAAATGACGAAGGTTGTTCGAAGTCTGTGAAATGTGCGAAGTCCGAGGATGTCGAAGGTGGCTTCGGAGATGTCGTGTCGAAGTCTGCTTTGGTACGAAGTAGCTTCGGAAGCAAGTCTGTGATGTCTATACTCCGAAAAGAATAATTCAAAGTTTTCGAAAGAACATGATCGAAGCTAACGTGCGGGCCTCGAATGAACAGCGAAGTCCCCACAGAAAATCTGAACAAGCTGCCGAAGCTCAAGGTGCTACGAGGACTACTTCGAAATATCAAACTGCGAAGTCTTTTCGAAGGCCTATTCGGAGAGGTCTTCGAAGCTCATTAAAACACCGAAGTCTGCAGCGAGGATAACATACGAAGGCAGCAAAGTAGTATGCTTCGAAATAGGTAAAGCGAACACGTTCACAGCACACTTCGCTATGTGCACATAACTCATCCACCACTTCGTTTTTACCCTTCGAATAGCGAGTTAAAACACAGATCAAGTTGAACAAACGAAGTCATTAATTAAAAATACGTGCACACCAAAAACTCCAGCAAAGAACAGTGAAACCTCTGTAGAAAAATAATGACTCTTGGTCTACCTCAAGCGAACTAGCTGCAGGAAGCTATGGCATAAAGCAAAACAAATCGAGCACAACTCTGATCAAGGAAATGTAGACTGAGTCTACAAAAAGGAACTGGATGCTAGCTTTGCTTGTAGCTAGAACGTGGAAACCAGAAGCTAGACTGAGTCTACAAAATAAATGCATGAAGAAGAACAAACCATCCACACAAACTGAACTGTGTCACGAATAAAAAAATTTGGTGCTCAGAACACAGGGAATCAAAGATTAAAGCATCGCATGCATTCAGACGACTGCTACAGGCTCGCATACCGAGGCTCTAAATAAATGAATCAACAGCAAGACACGATCGGAGAGACAAGTTGAATAAATATTGATCAAGAGATTTCTCAACGTGCCTGGGATGCGGAACATGACTTACATGTCATGAGCGATGGCGGCGGAGAAGACAAAAAATGCCAGGGGATGAACAAAGACTGGCGGCGCACATACCAGGACAAAAAGGGATTGAACTCTGATTTTGATTAAAGTGAGTTAACCCTAACCCTAGGGATTGGGGCCTTTTTATAGGCAGCCCAATAAAAGGGTAAAATGCAGAAACAACCCTAGGATTTTTACAGACGCTGAATAAAAATGGAAAAGACCGAAACTGCCCTTAGGATATTTTTACAGACTCGACGGACAGACTGTGGGCCTAAAGGCAAAATAGTAAAATCCTAAATAAAGGTAACTTGTCCTGATGCGGAGCTTTCGTAGCAGCTACGGCTTCGCCTCAGAACGGTCAGATCCGAGATCAGCGGTCGTCAGTTTTGCGCCGAAACTGACAAAGCGTCCACCGACTTCGCACCGGGTACCCGGATTGGGCCGGCCTGATTCCGCGGCTCCCTCAGCCCGGCAATCACTCGCCGCCCGTGTACCTGAGTCAATCCCGGTCAACAGTCCAGTGGATCCTCTGCTGCTCCTAGCCCATGTACCCGGATTGGGCCAGCCCGACTTCGCGGCCTCCTCTGCCCGACAGTCGCTCGCTGCCCGTGTACCTGAGTCACACGCGGCCCAGACGCAGCAGGTCTTCTCTCTCTTTTCAGTCCTCTTTGACTATCGTTGACAATGACTCATCACATCTGGAGCCATGAGGCCCACGCTATTCAGCATGGCTCCTCAATCTCCCCCTTGATGAGTGCATTGTCAACACTTCTCTTGATCTGCTCTTCAGTACCTGCAAGCAACTGTGGAAACACGAAAACAAAACACAAGAAAACAAAGAAGAAGAAAAAAAATAAAGTAAAAGCTCGAAAACGAGTGCAATCTCAGAAACATCAACAAGGATATCAAAAGAGTAAGGACAAACGGGACAAAAACTCCCCCTGAAACAAATCCCAGAGAAAGCCAAAACTCCCCCTTAAACTCTTATACCAAAATTTCTCCCCCTTGTTGACAAGTGAACTCATCAAGCACTCTAAAAAGACACTGACTCCCCCTAGAATGCAACTCCCCCTCAAAATATGCAATGAATGCAACTGGGGTGCAGGTGGAGTGTAGAAAGCATGCTTCTCAGATATGATTGACTGCAATTACAACATCTAACAAGTATAGCAAAAGACATACTGTCTAAGACACATGGCATGATCAGTGCAACAGATGATATCTAAAGAGAGTCATTAGCACGCATTTTTTAGTTTTTGCAAACAAAAAGCATCACCACATTTTCCAGTTAACAAGCAAGGTAAAACATGAGATGCAGAAGCTAACTGATATCTACCAAGATAAGCATTGTCCAAAACACAGTGCTTCAGCAAACTTGTTGTCTTTTTAATTTTCAGGCTTTTTCATTTTCCTTTTTCATTTTTGCCAAGGGTTATTTGCATGTCAAACCTTATGCTAACCGACCAAGTCAAGCCTAGGCCAGAACTGGACCATCAGAAGCTTAAGACATTGGTCTTGGCATACACTACACTGTCCTAGTTCATACCAACGTGCTATGGTAAGCAGTCCAGAACAATGCAATGCGACAATGCAAACCCACTTGGATCTTTTCAACTCAAGCATAAAAAGGCATGGAATTTTCATTCATTCTTGATTTTTTTTTTATATCATTTTTATAGCATATTTTCCATGTTAAAGCATAAAGATGTCCAAGTTGCATATCTGCATCTATGTGATGAACTAGCTACAAGGTATGTAACAGATAGCAAAAACACTCAGCCTACACATGCTAGTTACCAGAAGCAATGGTGATCATTTTTCAAGTTTAAAGTGTAAAAGCCATGCATATGACAGATATCAGACATATCAAATGAACTGAAACAACGCATGATCATCGACAAGTAAGCAAAAGCATGTACCAGCTAGAATAAGTAAAGCAGTTCAATCATATAACAGAAGCAGGCTCAAAAGTGTGATATGTGAATATGTATGATATGAACACACACCAAAAGACTCAAGAAAAGAGTAAAGAAGAAAGAAAAGAACTGACTCAAAATATCCTAAAAAGGATACACAACACCCAAATCCCCTCGTAAACGCTCAAATGTAGACTGATCTAGGGGTTTGGTGAAAATGTCAGCCAACTGATGATGGGTATCAACATGAACAAGGTCAATGACACCTTTCTCATATTGATCCCGCAAAAAGTGAAAGCGCACATCAATGTGTTTGGTTTTTGAATGGAGACATGGGTTTTTCCCTACACTAATTGCACTGGTGCTGTCGCAAAACAAAGGAACTCTGGTAGGAAAGAACAACCCAAAATCTCTTAAAGTGGAAATCATCCAAACCAACTGTGAGCAGCAGCTAGCAGCAGCTACATACTCAGCCTCAGTGGTCGAAAGAGCAACTCCAGATTGCTTTCGAGAAGACCAAGAGACAAGAGAAGAGCCGAGAAACTGGCAAGTACCGGAAGTCGACTTGCGATCCAACCGGCACCCACCAAAGTCAGCGTCCGAAAAGCCAGATAAATCAAGAGAAGATGATGCTGAATAGTAAAGACCAAGATCAGGCGCATAAGTGAGATACCTGAAGATGCGCTTGACAGCCTGCCGATGAGACGCGCGAGGTGAAGACTGGAAGCGCGCGCACAGTCCCACGGCGAACTGTATGTCTGGCCTCGTCGCCGTCAAGTACAGCAGCGAACCGATCATCCCTCGAAACTCTCTCTCGTTGACCTTGACGCCGCTCTCGTCCTTGTCCAGGCCCCCAGATGTACCCATTGGGGTCATCTGAGGCTTCAGCTCTCCACCAAAGTCGAATTTCTTCAACATGTCCCGAGTATACTTACCCTGGTGGATGAAGGTGCCGTCCTTGGTCTGCTTGATCTGGAGCCCTAGAAAGTACTTGAGCTCACCCATGAGGCTCATCTCAAACTCGCTGTGCATCTGCTCAGAAAACTTGGACACAAGATCGTTAGTAGTACCGCCAAAGATAATATCGTCCACGTATATCTGAGCGACTAAAAATCTGAAGCATCTCTGAGCAAGAAGAGAGTCTTATCCACAGAACCCATCACAAATCCCTTCCCCAACAAAAACTGCTTTAACCGGTCATACCAAGCCCTGGGGGCTTGCTTTAACCCGTATAAAGCTTTCTGCAGCTTAAAAACATGTCGAGGAAACTTGGGGTTCTCAAAACCGGGGGGCTGCCTAACATAGACCTCCTCCTCTATGTACCCGTTCAGAAAAGCACTCTTGACGTCCATTTGAAAAAGCTTAAAACCCTTCGAAGCGGCAAAAGCTAAAAGAATGCGAATGGACTCAAGACGGGCAACAGGAGCGAAGGTTTCTTCAAAATCAATACCTTCCTTCTGGCAAAAACCCTGGGCAACTAGTCGAGCTTTGTTGCGCACCACAACCCCATCTTCACCTTGCTTGTTCTTGAACACCCACTTGGTGCCTATGGGGTTGCATCCTGGTGGCAGCTCTACTAGAGTCCAAACCCGATTGCGGACAAAATTCTCAAGCTCTTCTTGCATGGCATTAATCCAGTTCGAGTCAGAAAGAGCATGAGAAATGTCTCTGGGCTCAAAAGATGCAACAAAAGCAGATTCAGCAAACACAGCAAGAGAGTCAACAGACGAACGCAAAGTTCTTGAAGACACATCACCGATGATGAGCTCTGAGGGGTGATCACGCTGAACAGCTCGGGATCCCTGGTGATCTGAAGTCACCTCACCGGAGTCAGCAGCTGGCACCTCTGGACTCGACTGAGGGGGCTCGATCGAAGTGGAAGAAGTGATCAGAGGTCCGCCCTCATCCTCAGTCGAAGTCTCAGAAGGTGTGGGCTCTGCAGGAGGTGCAGAAGGCCCACCCTCATCAGCAGCTGGAGTATCCTCATCTTCCTCGAAGATGGACTCTCCGAGCTCACCATCACCAGAAAGCTCAAAAGAAGGAGTTGAAGAAGGCAAGGACTCATCAAAAGAAACCTCGCAAGTCTCGACAAGCTGCTGGGAGTCGAGGTTCCAAACACGAAAACCTCGAGAATGCAAAGCGTAACCAAGAAAAACACCATCCCAGCAACGAGACTCAAACTTGTCCAAATGCCCTCCCTTCTTGAGCACAAAGCACTTGCAGCCAAACGCTCGCAAGTGGCTCACCTTGGGCTGTCTGCCAAACCGCAACTCATATGAGGTCTTACCAAGGTAAGCTCTAAGAAAAATGCGGTTGGCCAGATAGCAAGCCGTGTTCATGGCTTCAGCCCAAAAGCGCCTAGGAGTCCTATGCTCATCGAGCATCGTCCTGGCCATCTCGACTAGCGTGCGGTTCTTTCGTTCCACAACGCCATTCTGTGGGGGAGTGTAAGGAGCGGAAAACTGATGGTCAAGACCCTGATCACTACAGAAGCTGACGAACTGAGAGTTCTTGAACTCAGAGCCGTTGTCGGAGCGAATTGCTCGCATCCGACCATTGTTCTCATTCTTCAGCTTCAAAATCAGGTCATGAACAAACTGAAACGTTTCATCCTTAGACTCCAAAAAGAAAACCCACGAGAATCGAGAAAAATCGTCAACAATCACAAGTGCGTACCACTTCCCACCGACTGAGCGTACCCGAGCTGGACCGACAGTGTCCATGTGTAACAGCTCGCCCGGATACGAAGTCATCACCTGAGTCACAGGTGAGTGAGAAGCGGCAACCATTTTCCCGTGACGACAGGGATGGCAAACTAGATCCTTCTCCATCTTAAGCTTGGGCAATCCTCGGATGAGGTCCATAGAGCTCAACCTGACTAGCAGGTCAAAACTCAAATGGCCTAACCTCCTATGCCACTTCCAGAGCTCAGAAGAAGATCCAGCAATCAAACAACGAGAAGGGCCAAAAGAACTAGAGAAGTCAATTCGAAAAACTTTACCGAAAGGTAATATCTGGCAAATCAAAGACCCTCTAGAATCAAACACAGAAGAATTGCCCTTCTTAAAACGCACCTCCAAACCATCCTCAAGAAGTTGCGAAACAGAAATCAGATTGAAGTTCAAGTTTCCAACCAAAGCAACGTTCTTCAAAGAAAAATGGTCTGAAATGCGAATTGAGCCAATGCCACTTACTTTCCCTTGACCACTGTTCCCGAAGGTGATGTACTCTTTGGAGCTCGGGGGAGTGAGACTGGAGAACCATCTGCGATGTCCCGTCATGTGGCGAGAGCATCCTGAGTCCATGATCCAAACGTCCTCCAGTCCCCGATCCTGCACAATCAGTGGTTGTAAGTGGGAGCAAATGGTCCGGCACCGGGTTTAGCAAAAGATCTAAACCAGTGTCGAGCCATCTGCTCAAAAGACGGAAAACAGAAATCATCAGAAAAGTTTGGACCATAACGCGGCTCAAAGCGCGGTCCACGGTTCTGCCTAAAACCTCGGCCACGAGGTCCAGGACCGTAGCCAAAACGGCCTGGAGCTCTGCCGGAACGAGCACCACCATCTGGAGCACGGCCAAGAAAGCCGTCTCCACTACCACCACCTACACGACGCGGCCTGGCCTCCAGCCTCTCCCCGCGTCGAGGAACACGCAGTCTACCACCCTGCTGGTAGAACTGCTCCTGACCATCACGAGCTCTCTCTGCTTTCTCAACCCGCTTCCTCCTGAAGCAAAACTCCACAAGATGCCCGTCTCTCTGACAGTACTCACAATGATAGGTGGGCTTCTTGGGATGTGGTTGAGGCTTGGGATTCTTGGGCTTAGTGGTGTTTGGTGTCGGCTTCTTGGGTTGAGAGGGTCCAGGAAGAGAGTCTAGAGAAGTGTGGAGAAGTTTGGGCTTTGGAACCCAGATGGGTTTCTTGGGTGGAGCTTTGGGTGGTTCATGGATCACTCCATCCTTAGGCTGACAAGCCTGGGAAGACTCAGTGGAATGGGTTTTGGGATATCTCTGCTCAGGAGTCATTTTACTCCACTCCACTGCCCGGCTAATGGCACTCTCAAAGTCAGCCTTGGTGTAGGTATAACCTACCCCAAACCCATCTTGCCTCTTGAACTGCTGGATCATCATGCCGAGCTGTGGCTCCCTGGCACTGATCCAACTCAGGATAGAACGGAGGTAAAAGTTCTCATTTTGCGAATCAGCTAGCTCCTCTCTCAAGGAAGCTAGTACCTCCACCTGAGACAAGCAGGTCTCACACTCGCTATCTATCTGGACAGACTTCTCGGCTTTCAGCTTAATCAGCTCCATTCTAAGAGACAGACAGTTCTCACAGACAGTGGGTGGAACTGACAATGTCTCAAGCTCTAGCCTAGTCTGCGCTAGCTCAGCTCTCATTCTCTCCAAATCACCCAGACACTCATCGCCCTTAGCTTTCAGCTCAGCTAAACTAGCAAGATGTGATGGGCAATCAGCACAGGGTAGGACGACGGTGGCTTGAGCATCTTTCAGCTCCAGCTGAGCGCTTTCAAGCTCAGTGGCCAAAGCGTCCCTCTCATCAACCCTTTCTGTGTACCTGGACTTCAGAGTCGACAGGTCACACAGAAGCACCTCACACTTTGGGCACTCACTGCTATCACCCAAGCAAGGGGAAGAAGATAGACTCTCAATTCTGCCGTTGGCCACGGCAAGCTCACTCTCTAACTCATCTATCCTCTTCTTAGCCCCTCTAAGCAGTTTTTCCCGATATTTTAACTCCTGACGATTGCTTTCAAGTAAATCAACGATTTCACGTTCATAAGATGATACCTTTTCATTGTCGTCGTCGGAGTCATCGGAGGAGCTCTTCTCTTTCTTATCCCCAAGAGCCATTGAGCAGAAACTCTTGCGGGATCTTCGGCGCTGGTGTGAGCGGCTCTTCGGTCTGTCCCCGAAGGCCATGAAGCAAAGGCCCGCTGGATCGTCCTTGTCCTTCCCCTTCCTGATGATGATCTCCTCATCGCTCGAGCTCGATGAAGAGGAAGAAGATGTGGACCGCTTGGAGTAGCTTTTCTCCATCTCAGCGAAGAAGGCCTTGTCGCGCTTCTTGTTCTCTCGCCGGTAGTCCTTCAGGGCCTTTCTGAAGAATCTGGTCTTTGGCTTGCCCTTGTTGAAGGAGGAGCTGTCGTGCTTGCCGGAGTCGTGGAAGCCACCACCGGTGCCCTTCTTGTGGCCATTGCGCTTGGGGCAGTCGGCGATGAAGTGTCCTGGATCACCACACTCAAAGCATCCGGTCTTTGTGCCGTGTCTTTTGAACATCCTCTTATCATAGACACGACGCACCCGGTTGTTAAAAAGACACAAATCATCATCTCCCAACGACTCAAGCTGATCCTCAGTGATAGACATCAAAGAGAACCCAACACAACTCACAGAAGAGGGATCAACAGAAGGTGTAGCAAGGGCCAGAGACTTTGATCCAGAGCCAGTGAGATTTGATCTCAACTGGGTATCAACCTCGGTGGCCTTCAGCTTGCTAAACAAATCAGAAATGGTCAAGGTATCATAAGAAGTGCTCTCAATGATAGAGGATACCTTGATCTCCCAGATCTTTGGGTCCAAGGTATGAAGAACCTTGAGCGCCTGTTCATGATCTGAGACCAACTGAACACCCTCAGCCTTGTTGTCCCGAAGCTTGTTTATGATCGACTGAAAACGACCAAACAATGCTTCAACAGATTCACCCGGCTTTTGTGTGAAGTTCTCGTACTCACGCCGGTAGGTCTGATAGAGCCGAGCCTTGACCTGAGCTGTCCCCTCATGGTGTGCCTGGAGGGTAGCCCAGATCTCTCTCGCAGTGGAGAGATGGCTCACACGCTCAAACTCAGTGGGACCCAAACCAGAAAACAAGATGTTCACCGCTTTGCTATTGTTAACATGCTGGGCGATGATACCAGGAGAATCACGCTCAGCAACTGGCAATATGACAAACGTAGCGTGAACGCAAATGTCCCAGATGTCCGAGCTTTGGCTCATGAGATAGGCTCGCATGCGAGTCTTCCAATAATTATAGCCATAAGCTTCCAAGGACGGGACCTTGCCAGGAGACGTCATGATCACTACTGGGGTTTAGAACCGGTTAAGGTATGGAAAAACCCTAACCAGGCTCTGATACCACTTGTAGGACCGAAAGTAGCGACCAGAGGGGGGGTGAATGGGCGCCTATAAAATTCTTTCGAATCAATGGCCTGGTCCCAACACCCAACGCACCTCAAAAGACTTAGCAGCAAAACGTGAACAGATCACCAAAGCCTAAAAGTATCTAGCCTATAAACGACCGGTGTCCTAGACAAAGAAAATACCAACACAGTGCTAATAGGCAGATAAATACAACATTTAAAACATGTGCAGAACAGAGTTCACCATAGCCATTTAAACTGAGTACTAATGAAAAAGATGAGTAGTTACTGTTCAAGGTTGTCTCCAGAAAGGTACTTGATGAAGCCTGTTTGGACCAGTCATGTGAAGCCTCTAGTCTTAAATGACGAAGGTTGTTCGAAGTCTGTGAAATGTGCGAAGTCCGAGGATGTCGAAGGTGGCTTCGGAGATGTCGTGTCGAAGTCTGCTTTGGTACGAAGTAGCTTCGGAAGCAAGTCTGTGATGTCTATACTCCGAAAAGAATAATTCAAAGTTTTCGAAAGAACATGATCGAAGCTAACGTGCGGGCCTCGAATGAACAGCGAAGTCCCCACAGAAAATCTGAACAAGCTGCCGAAGCTCAAGGTGCTACGAGGACTACTTCGAAATATCAAACTGCGAAGTCTTTTCGAAGGCCTATTCGGAGAGGTCTTCGAAGCTCATTAAAACACCGAAGTCTGCAGCGAGGATAACATACGAAGGCAGCAAAGTAGTATGCTTCGAAATAGGTAAAGCGAACACGTTCACAGCACACTTCGCTATGTGCACATAACTCATCCACCACTTCGTTTTTACCCTTCGAATAGCGAGTTAAAACACAGATCAAGTTGAACAAACGAAGTCATTAATTAAAAATACGTGCACACCAAAAACTCCAGCAAAGAACAGTGAAACCTCTGTAGAAAAATAATGACTCTTGGTCTACCTCAAGCGAACTAGCTGCAGGAAGCTATGGCATAAAGCAAAACAAATCGAGCACAACTCTGATCAAGGAAATGTAGACTGAGTCTACAAAAAGGAACTGGATGCTAGCTTTGCTTGTAGCTAGAACGTGGAAACCAGAAGCTAGACTGAGTCTACAAAATAAATGCATGAAGAAGAACAAACCATCCACACAAACTGAACTGTGTCACGAATAAAAAAATTTGGTGCTCAGAACACAGGGAATCAAAGATTAAAGCATCGCATGCATTCAGACGACTGCTACAGGCTCGCATACCGAGGCTCTAAATAAATGAATCAACAGCAAGACACGATCGGAGAGACAAGTTGAATAAATATTGATCAAGAGATTTCTCAACGTGCCTGGGATGCGGAACATGACTTACATGTCATGAGCGATGGCGGCGGAGAAGACAAAAAATGCCAGGGGATGAACAAAGACTGGCGGCGCACATACCAGGACAAAAAGGGATTGAACTCTGATTTTGATTAAAGTGAGTTAACCCTAACCCTAGGGATTGGGGCCTTTTTATAGGCAGCCCAATAAAAGGGTAAAATGCAGAAACAACCCTAGGATTTTTACAGACGCTGAATAAAAATGGAAAAGACCGAAACTGCCCTTAGGATATTTTTACAGACTCGACGGACAGACTGTGGGCCTAAAGGCAAAATAGTAAAATCCTAAATAAAGGTAACTTGTCCTGATGCGGAGCTTTCGTAGCAGCTACGGCTTCGCCTCAGAACGGTCAGATCCGAGATCAGCGGTCGTCAGTTTTGCGCCGAAACTGACAAAGCGTCCACCGACTTCGCACCGGGTACCCGGATTGGGCCGGCCTGATTCCGCGGCTCCCTCAGCCCGGCAATCACTCGCCGCCCGTGTACCTGAGTCAATCCCGGTCAACAGTCCAGTGGATCCTCTGCTGCTCCTAGCCCATGTACCCGGATTGGGCCAGCCCGACTTCGCGGCCTCCTCTGCCCGACAGTCGCTCGCTGCCCGTGTACCTGAGTCACACGCGGCCCAGACGCAGCAGGTCTTCTCTCTCTTTTCAGTCCTCTTTGACTATCGTTGACAATGACTCATCACATCTGGAGCCATGAGGCCCACGCTATTCAGCATGGCTCCTCAACCTTGAGACTCGGGAACAGTTCTTGGGGAGAAAACAGGCTTCGACAGTGTTGGGCTCCGGGCCGAAGGCTGTCGGAGGCTGACGTCATTTGGCCCCTATTTAGGGGAAACGTATTCCCCCAACAGTAGCCCCTCGCGTGCAGGCCTTCGGGACGAAGGGGTGTGCGCGCCCTTGGGACAAATGACCTGCAAAATACAACCTCGAATAAAACATGCCTTCGGAGCTTGGACCGAAGGCGACCTCGAAAACTGCAGGTAATAAATGCCTGCGCCAGTTTGTCAGAAAGACCTCGGGAGCCCAAACGGCTCCGCAACAGCTAGAAAGTTACCGTTACCCTACGCTGGGCCGCTTCGCCTTCGCTGGAGGCCCACTCGGCAGTGGGTTCGGCCCATGACTGCTGGAATTCTTACCGCGCCTACAAATAGGGGCTTACCGCGTGCAGCTTCGGCACGCTCCCATTTGCTTCCTTCTTATCGCCTTACAACCTTTGCTCTCTTCTTCTTTCTGGCTTCGCGCCGAAGCCCCACCGAGATGCCGAAGAAGGCAGTGGCGAAGTCCTTGGCCCTGGGCCCGAGCTCGAGCTCCGCCCAACTGCAAGCGGCAGCGGCTCCAGCGGCGAAGCCCGCAACTACTCCGACCCCCAAGAAGGCGGCGAAGCCCCTGGCGGCGAAGCCTTCGGCGGCGAAGGCTGACGCGCTTACTCCCGCCGCCAAGAAGGCCGCAGATGCCCTGGCGGCAACAACTTCGGGGGCGAAGGTTGATGCGTCAGCTTCGCAGCGAAGGGATTGGAGGGCACACCTAGCCCCTCCTTCCTTCGAAGAGATCTCTGACGAAGGTAAACTCTTTAATCATGCTTTCTTCAATATATGGATCTTGACTTGGCTTTTCTGCAGAGGATGAAGCCGATGCGAGGCCCACCGTGGCGAAGCCGGCCGGCGAAGCCGGATCGAAGCCCGCCGAGGCGAAGCCCGCGGAAGCTTCGGGCAGCAGCGGCAGCAGCAGTGGCAGCGATTCGGAGTCCGAAAGTACTTCGTCCGAAGACGGAGGCGGCGGAGGCCGTGGCGGGGAGGACCCTCAAAGCGACGAGGATGTCGACGTGGTGGGCTTGAGCCCCGCCATGCCGAAGCCCGCGCAGGTGAACGCGGCAGAGGAGGTGGTTCACCCCTTCAAGCCGAGGGGGGCGTGACGGAGGCGGCGATCAACGGCTTCCGCGAGGCTTGTTCTGCTGCGGAGGCAGGGGACTTGGTGGCCCAACTTAGCCACTTGAACCCCACAGATCTCTTCATCAGTGCGAACGAAGTCCTCATACGGGTGAGCGAAGCCCCTTGCAGCCTTCGAACCTTGCTTTAGTCTTTGGTTAACACTTGTGATTTCTTGAATTCCTGCAGGCCTTCGCACTGAACGCAGCAGCTTCGACTTCTGCAGACAGGCGGATGGAGCGCCTCGCAGAGGAGAAGGAGGCCCTTCAACGCGAAGTCTCGGTGGAAGCCGAGAAATGAAGGCGGGTCGAGGCTTCGGCTGGCGCGGCAGAGGCGGCGAAGGCTGAGGCCGACAAGGCTAAGGATGCCTTGGCCTCGGAGATGGACAGACTTCGTGCGGAGCTCAAGGCTTCGAGGGATGCCGAGGCCCGGCAGGCGAAGGAGAACGCCTCACTCCGCCGACGGGCTCAGAAGTTTGAAGACTTCGTCGTGGACAATCTTGGCGAAGCCACCCAGAGCCTGACCGACGTCCTTGAGCAAATAGGGACCGAGTGCCGGGCTCCGAACTTCGGCGATCAGGACCCAATTGGGGACCGCGTCGATTTCTTGAAGACGGTGGCTTCGACGGCGGAGCAATCGCTGAAGGGCTTCGCCCTCATGGCCGGCCGAGTCGCGGGCCAAGGGGTGTTGCACATGCTTCACGAAGCGGGGTGCAACCACCTCCAGGCAGCAACCTCCGTGATCCCGGTGGCCTTCGGGGGCCAGCACTTGGTGACGCCTCCGGCCGATGTCCGCGGAGCCCGGCGGCGGCTGCAGGAACCTTGGAAGGAGCAAGGCTGTGAAGCAGTCCTCGACCTCCAGAAGGCCCTTCGACACCGCCGATCCAAAGCGCCTGCTGTGCCTGACTAGCCTTCGACTTCGACACCTCCGCCTCCGAAGGTGTAGATCTCCTTAGGCCTTTTTGTAATACTTAGCTGCAGGCTTGGTAAAAACTCTATCAGCTTATTAATAAGAATGCGGGGGTTTTTTTATACCTGCCCAGGCTCAGCCTCCGAGTGTAGACCTCGAAGTGCTCGAGGACTCCGAAGAACTTCGACAGTTGCGGGCGGTCCTCAAAGTAGCTAGGTCTGAAGGTCCCCCTCGGTTTAAGCTTCCGAGGGGGCCTAGCGGCGAAGCCATCTCTGACGTAGCTCAGGATTTGCTAGCCGCTGTGAAGACGGAGTTCCTTCAGAGTTCTTTGTTTTTACCTTCGCGGACGGCCTTAGCAGGCGACGAAGCCTTAGACTTCCCTGCCTTCGATATGGCACCGCCTGCTTCGCTAACTTGGAGCGACCTGCAAAGTGGAAGACGAGATCCCCGGGCTTCGGAGCCTGGACGAGCCGGTCGTGGGAGAGCGGGCTTCGACGAGGCTTCGTCCAGCCGAGGGGGCCCTGGCCGAAAGAGAGGCAAGCGAGGGTTGGGGCCTCGCACACGATTCTTCTTAGGCTTAGACACATACTACTCGTAGTTTTCTCTCGAAGTATGTTTGTAACACACTTCTCAATATACAATGAATGGAGTTTGTTATATTTGCATACTTCGTCTGTATGCTTCGCATTGTTTGGCTTCGAACGTTTTAGCTTGTCACGCTCGTACTGCGTATTACATTCGCACACCTCGCATACATGCTTCCCCCCTTTGCTCGTGGCAGCTAGGGACTTAGCCGTTGCTGGTGCGGGCAAAAAATAAAAGATGCGAAGGGTGCGCCTTTCGGCGGCTTCGACGCATGAATTTTATTTAAGCGAAGGCCTCTTTTGGGCTTCGAACGCGTTAATTTGGAGCGAAGCACGGCTTCAGCGTAGCCAAATTAAGCGAAGCATGCTTCGACATGCTTGGATTTGGATGTTGTGCGTGAGCAAGGCTCCGAAACACACTTTAGATTTTAGGCGAAGCATGACTTCGACATGCTTAGGCGTATATTAGATTTTGACGAGCGAAGCAAGGCTTCGGAGCGTGTTTGGATAGCGAAGCAAGGCTTCTGAGCTTGATTCTGTAATGAAAATGGATATTTGGTGTGGATTCATCGAACCTGTGATAATGTGAGCCACCTTCGGCTCTGAGCCACCTTCGGCTCTGGGTCACCTTCGACCTTGGGATGCTTCGGGTACAGAACCCGGAATCCCTGGGATGCTTCGGGTACGGAACCCGGAATCCTTGGACGCATCGGGCCGGTGGCCCGGAGTCCCTGGACGCATCGGGCCGGTGGCCCGGAGTCCCTGGGATGCTTCGGGTACGGAACCCGGAATCCCTGGACGCATCGGGCCGGTGGCCCGGAGTCCCTGGGATGCTTCGGGTACGGAACCCGGAATCCCTGGACGCATCGGGCCGGTGGCCCGGAATCCCTGGGATGCTTCGGGTACGGAACCCGGAATCCCTAGACGCATCGGGCCGGTGGCCCGGAATCCCTGGGATGCTTCGGGTACGGAACCCGGAATCCCTAGACGCATCGGGCCGGTGGCCCGGAGTCCCTGGACGCATCGGGCCGGTGGCCCGGAGTCCCTAGGATGCTTCGGGTACGGAACCCGGAATCCCTGGACGCATCGGGCCGGTGGCCCGGAGTCCCTGGACGCATCGGGCCGGTGGCCCGGAGTCCCTGGACGCATCGGGCCGGTGGCCCGGAGTCCCTAGGATGCTTCGGGTACGGAACCTGGAATCCCTGGACGCATCGGGCCGGTGGCCCGGAGTCCCTGTTACTGCTACGGGCCTGGAGGCGCTGTGTAGCCTTCGGAGGGGTGCTCCGGATTTTGCAAAGCGAAGCAAGGCTTCGAATTTTTAAACAAGGCGAAGCAAAGCTTCGGGTTTTTAACATGGCGAAGCGAGGCTTCGACTTTTAACAAGATGGAGCAAAAGTTTTCTTCAAAGGCGAAGTAGGGCTTCGGCTTAAAGGTGAAGCAAGGCTTCGACTTTATACTGAAGTAATTACAAAATTGTACATCGAAGTGGTGCTTCGGTAGTGTACATACCTCGTAGCCCCTGGGGCTTTGACGGCCTTCGACATATGAAGCGGAGCCCCTTGCTGGAGGGTGAGCTTCGAAACGCGAAGAATGGAGGAAGGCGAAGAAGGCCTTTGAACTGCACCCGAAGCCCCTTGTCGGAGGGTGCGCGAAGCAAGAAAGCTTTGAAGCTCCCCCCTCAAGCGCACTTCGAGTTGCAGACAGTGGCAGAGAACTTAGCTTTTAGTACTAAGTTCCCCACGGACGGCGCCAACTGTTGGAACAATTGCGTTAGTTCCAGCAGGTTTTCTTGTGGTGGTGCATGATGTGGAGAATGAACCTCGATGGGTTCTCTCAGAGGGAGAAGGAGTTTATACTGGTTCGGGCCTCCCCTAGGGGATAATAGCCCTACGTCCAGTTTGTGGTGGATTTGGCATGGTATGCCTTAGTGTGGAGAAGAGAACTACAGGGTCTCCTGGCCCCCTGGGGTGTGCCCCTTGTTATAAGGGCTTGGCCCTGCTTTTATAGGTACGCAGGCCAAAGGAAAAGACTGGGATGCCCCCTATGAGCCCTAGGCTCATAGGGGCAGAGAGGGGAAAAGGAGCTAGCTACGGTACAAAAGTGCTTTACAGCTTTACAGACGTGTCAGGCTATGCCAGGCTTTGACTAGCTAAACGACATACCAGGGGCGGAGGGCCCCTGGTACGGCTTCTGTACTGCAGCGGGGCGTAAATATCTCCTGGGTTCGGAGCAGGGTTGGAGCTCCAAACTGGGGCTCCGAACCAGGGCTCCGAACTGGGCCCTCCGAACCGGGGACCTCCGAACCAGGGGCCTCCGAACTGGGCCCTCCGAACCGGGGCCTCCGAACCGGGGCCTCCGAACCGGGGCCTCCGAACTGGACCTTCCGAACAGGGGGACCCCGAGCTGGACCCTCCGAACTGGGGGCCTCCGAGCTGGACCCTCCGAACAGGGGCTTCGCCCCTGCAAACTCCGTCACAAACCTTGAGACTCGGGAACAGTTCTTGGGGAGAAAACAGGCTTCGACAGTGTTGGGCTCCGGGCCGAAGGCTGTCGGAGGCTGACGTCATTTGGCCCCTATTTAGGGGAAACGTATTCCCCCAACATATATTTCAAACGTTGATTATATATAAAATGGTTATAAAATATTATAACAATCAATAAATCACATATAAATAGAAATTTTAGAAAAGAAAAATTAATCTTCATTAGTTTTGCATACACCATCAATGCAGATTATAGCTCAATAGCAAGAGTAATTTGGGACTTCAAATTAATATAAGATTCAGACATAAAAGAAGATGTTTGATTTGTACAAACACACATGGAGATCCTAGTAAAAGGGGAAGAAAATGAAAACAAAGTCACACATGCTTGCATGCTTGCACTCAGATGGCCTTTTTCTCCTCCAACAATCTTCCAATGTTTTTCCTGAATCTTGCATATCATCTTGATTGATTTTGTTTTGCATTCCTTTATTTTAGTTGTCTTGAAAGGTGCAATGAGATGAGAACCCAAAAGAACAAAAGAATTGCTCATGCACACATGACATCTTCAGAATCTTCAGTTCACTCCCTTGTTGCTCCTCCTAGGCCTCTTGCTTCAGTACTACAGTAGTGCATAACTGCATATACATGTGTAGATACTTAACTCGAATGGCACATCGCTGATGAGCATGAGGTCGCCATCCTTGTCCTCGTAGGTGACGACGAAGTCGGATGGGTTTACGGTCGCCGCGCCGTTGGCCGCGCCGCCGGAGAAGTAGAGAAACATGGCCTCTAGGGCCTCCCTGATCTCCTGGTAGCCATTGTACATCTTGAGGACTATCTTCCTCAGGTAAGGAGCTCCGTCCATGCTGACCTTCATGAACAGCGCCGTCTTGCTCTTGCTGCTCGCCTGGAAGCAGCTTTTCTTGTGCGGGAGTAGATCTGGCTTCCCGGCGGCGGATCGGTAGGACGACGGCAGGTCGGTGGGGGGACAGCGGCCACCGGGACAGGAGGCGCGTGCAGCGGCGAGACGGCGGCCGCGACGACGAGACGGCGCCGGCGGCGCGGATGGCGGCTTCACAGTCGCGTGAGGAGTTTGGAAGTGAGACGGGAAGCTGCAAAAGCTGGTCCATACGGGCTTTCAATTTTACACTAAAGCAAAAGCTACTTTTGAAAAAAGCTGGTTGTATGGAATGGTTGAGCTTCTGGCTTTTAGGAAGCAGAAGCTGCTTCCAAAAGCTCAACCAAAGGGACCCTTAGTAAGTTGCTGCTGAACAGATCTGCTAAAATCATTTGAGTTGTGAAAATTTTCTTTGTAAATAGAGTTTTGTCAAATTGAAGTAAGTTCATATATAGTTTCTTAAGGTTGAGTTAAATTTGCCATTTCTTTGTATTTGCTGCAACCCATTTAATTCTAGTTCAGTGTTCTAGCAAGGTTTCTCTGCTTTCAGGTTTAAATACTGTTCCTCATTCAGTTTGTGTCATTCCTTCTCTGGATTAATTAGTTTGTCAATGAACTGTTAGATAAATGTTCAGACAAGTTAAAATTCTTGAATCTGTTCTTTGTTCTTGAGATGAACTGAACAACTGAAATAAGCTTTTAGATATAAATCAAATTGTGAAAATACTTTTGTGTTGAATGTTGTAGTTATATCTGTAAGTACTGTATAGTTTCAGAATTGAGAATACTGTTTCAGGTCTCTATTTGAGAATTGACTTGATTTCATTGCAAAGGTGTTCTAAACTATGTCATCATCTTGAATTGATATTCAGATTCAGTTCTGAGTGAACTTGAATACACAGTAATATCTCTGAAGTTTGAACTCTGTTTAGGTTATTAGTTGAGGTCTGTTTTGAGCTCTATGCAAATTGTTTAGTTGATAAAATTGATTTGAATTCTGTGATTTATATCAGCAAATGTGTTCAGATAGCAAGAGTTCTTACAAGATTCTGATCTGATTCCTTAGAGCAAATTTAGTTTAGTGTCAAGTCAAGGTGTAATTCAAATTTTGTGAATTGGGAAGTTACTATTGATCTGATTTGTTTTGGTTGATATAAATTTTGGAATCTATTTATTAAAGGTGTGTTGGGTGATCTGAATAGACCATCACATTCATGAGAAAGTGTCGAGGCGCCAATTCACCCCCCCCTCTAGTCGTCATTCTGATCCAACAATTTTAGTGAAGTAAAAAAGTTAGGTCATGGTTTTGCGTCGGCCGACCCTGTAGAAGAGGTCGATATAGGCGATGGTAGTATTCCAAGGCCGACTTTTGTAAACAAAAATTTGCTGTCTAATGAAAAGGCGAAAGTAATAAAGTTGCTTCGGTCGTATGTCGATTTTTTGCATGGGAGTACAGTGAAATGCCCGGTGTAAGACGCGAGCTCATGGAGCATCGGCTGCCTATCAAACACAGGTTTAGGCCTTATAAACAACCCCCTTGTTGATTTAATTCGGCCGTATATGATCGAGTTAAAGAGGAGATAGAACAATTACTCAAGGCTGAATTTATTAGGCCATGTAGGTATGTTGAATGGGTTGTTAACATTCTGCCTATAGAGAAGAAAGGGAGTGGCAAAATACGAGTTTGTATTGATTTCAGTGATCTAAAAAAGGTCATCCCGAAGGATGAGTACCCCATGCCAATAGTCGTCATGTTGATCAACGATGCTTCAGGACACAAGGTACTAAGTTTTCTTGACGGCAACGTTGGTTATAATCAAATTTTTATGGTCAAAGAGGACGTCTACAAGATAGCCTTTCGATGCCCTGGTTTTGTCGCCTTGTTTGAGTGGGTTGTTATGACTTTTTGTTTAAAGAATGTTGGTGCTACATATCAATGTGCGATGAACTTGATCTTTCTTGACTTGCTAGGAGTTATACTAGAGGTGTATATAGATGATGTTGTAGTCAAATCGGATGCTATGGGGAACCATTTAGCCGATTTGAGAGTTGATTTTGATAGAATGCGTCAGTATGGCTTAAAAATGAATCCGCTCAACTGTGCTTTTGGCGTGTCAGTGGGCAAGTTCTTAGGATTCATGATTCATGAAAGAGGTATTGAAATTGATCCTAAGAGGCTTGAGAAGATTAGGAACTTTGAAGTACTGATATGCAAGAGAGATGTGCAAAAGTTGCTAGGTAACATCAATTATTTGCGCCGCTTTATATCTAACTTGTCTAGCAAGATTGATGCTTTTGTCCTCATACTTCGGCTAAAGAATGAAGCTGAGTTCACTTGGCGGGCAAGTCAACAACGCGCCTTTGAAAAAAATCAAAGAATGCTTATCCTCACCACCAGTGGTGAGGGTGCCCATGGTCGGAATACCATTTTGTCTATATGTCGCCGCGAAGGAGAGCGTGATAGGATTTGTGCTGACTCAAGAGGTGGAAGGAAAAGAATTTCATCACATTCTTGAGCCGCCGCTTGTTGGACACAGAGACAAGGTACATGTTTGTGGAACGTTTCTGTTTATCACTTTATTATGCATGTACCAAATTACGTCACTATCTTCTCTCTAGCACATGTATTGTTACTTGTCAAACCGATGTCATAAAATACATGTTGCAAAAGCCGATTCTAAGTGGCAGAATCGGAAAGTGGGATTATGCTTTGATTGAATAAGATTTGGCTTATGAACCTTTGAGAGATATGAAAGGCTAGATCGTCGCTAACTTTATAGTTGATCACCACGTAGATGTCAATTGGGGTAGCGATGTTGCTCTAATTGAGGTAGTACCATGGAAACTTTATTTTGATGGTTCAGCTTGCAAGAATGGCCAAGGTATTTCAGTGGTTCTCATATCACCTAATGGTATGCGATTTGAAACCTCAGCCGGTTTAGAATGTCCTTCTACTAATAACCAAGCCGAATATGAAGCTTTATTGATAGGACTTGAATTGCTAGGTTCCATGGGTGTTAAACATGTTCATGCATATGGTGATTGTCTATTAGTTGTGCAACAAGTAGCTAAGATTGCTCAATGTTTTAATGGTCTACTGAACAACTACTTGGATAAATGTCTAGACGTAATTACCACTTTTGATGATTTTGAAATTTCACATGTGTCTAGAGAAGCCAACTCATTAGCAAATGATTTGGCTCAACAAGCATCAAGCTATCAAGTGAGAAGAGGTAAATTTTTCGCACAAGAAAAGCCGATATTTGAAAATGTAGTGTCAATCAGTACAGTGCACTTCGGTCCGACCGACCTAGAAAGGCCAGTCAAACCGCAGGTGTACTGTCAGTCTGACCGGCCATGTCAGGCCGGTCCGACCGACCCTTGTCAGTAGTCCAACAATAGGCAGTCTTATCGGCCCACCAAGGCCAGTCTGACCGACGTGTGCCAGATTGACTCAGGGCTCGGGGGGCAACTTCATGTTGGCGTAAAAGATTACGCTAACAGGTTTCTGTAGAAAAGAAACTAACAAACGAAGTGTTTGCGAAGCAAACTGTTCTAAGCCTCCGAAAGGATAATAGCTTAGAATAGTTCGAAAGTGTGTATTGAATCACTTGTAATCGGTCCCCATTACAGGGTGAAATGGGGGGTATTTATAGGCCTAAACATTAAGGAAAAGACCTATTTACCCCTCTATTACAACCGACATTAAGGAAACTATTCAGTTTCCTTAATAGGGCTAAAATGGTAAAAGACTAATCTAATAGGATAGAAGATAAGTCTTCCATCTTAGCTGGCAGAAAAGATCCTGAAGGGCTTTAGTTCGAAGGCATACTTCGAACCAGTGTCTGTCATCGGGCTTCGAACCAGGTTCTGGGCATCTTCGAAGATGGTCTTCGGACAATCTTCGAACTGGTTGACTGTCTTCATGCTGCTTTGGCAATAACCCCGAAGATGAGATATTTTCCCCCAACAGTAGCCCCTCGAATACGCTTCTCCGTTTGACCTGTAACGTTAGGAGAGCAGTATACGGAAAGAAAAGATAACCAATCATAGGGGTTATTGGTTTTTATTTTATCTTCGAAATGCATGAAGATATGAACTTCGAATCAATTATAAGGTAATTACTTTTCGAACTATCTTAGAACTGACTCAGGAAGTTCGAAAGTCTTTTTAGACTTAGAAAAAATAGCCGTTAGTTCCTGTTTCTAACGGAAGTTATATGATGCGTTATTTCCGGAGGAATATAACGGGCGGGAATGCGAAAAGGCAGAGCCCAAACGGTAACCAACGGAACGATTAGGCTATAAATAAAGAGCCCAAAACTTACCCGATTACCTTTTCACCGCTTTCTCTCAGTTAAAAACTTTTGAGTCCTTTGAGTTCTTGAGCCCTAGCCTCTGAGTTCTTGAGCCCTAGCCTCCATTCCTTCAGATCAATCCAGCAATCGCGATGGTGAAGACCAAGGGATCTGCACCTCCTTCGGCCTTGGCTCGGCAACAGGCGGCCGCAGCAGCAGCAGCAGCAACCTTGGCGGCGACACCTTCGATGCAGGCGGCAGCATCCATGGCGGCAGGGGGGAGAAATCCCCAAATCCCCGACGACCAAGGTCTGTGCCCACCCTCGACCAAGTACTTAGATCAATCTTTTGAGTTGGGACCGTCTACCTGCAAGAAAGAGTCTTTGGCAATCACAGCGGGGGGAAAGATTAGTGATGGGGTTATGATTCGGAAGCCGGGCAAAGAATCGATTCCATCACTGAGACCCGGAGAAGTTGTAGTGTTCGAAGCTTTTTTCGAAGCGGGCTTGGGCCTCCCGGCTGTGGATTTCTTGGCCGAAGTACTTGACCTGTTTCATGTAACCCTCCCCCAGCTGTCTCCGAATGCTGTAGCCAGATTAGCTATCTTCGAGTGGGCACTGAGAGCTGAAGGTTGTGAGGGGAGGGCTGAAATCTTCGCTGCGCTTCATAGAGCAACTTGTCAGCCAAAAACCTTCGTAGGCTCCGGAGGTGAGAAAGTGGTGGTTTCCTTCGGAAGCATCAATTTTAGGCTTCGTGATGAATATGCCCTGCAATTCCCTGCTAAGGCCATCAATGCTAGATGGTACACCGATTGGGTTCTGAGGTGGTTTTATGCCGAAGTTGGAGTGAGCAGTCCTCTGGCCGGTCCCCTCAAAGAAATCCAGTTCCGGAAGGAAGCCTTAGTGCAAACTGACGAAGGCCAACTCGAAGCTCGCCTCAACTTGCTTCAGAAAATCAGCAGAAGGTTGAGCATGCGGGACTTAGCCGAAGAGTTCCTCGGACTTCAAATTCCTCCGTTGATGGCCAACTGGCCTATCGTCTTCGAGGATGACTCGGAAGGCGGTCTTCGCAAGATTAACTATACTTCGAGCCCTGCAGGTAACTTCGAAACCAACATGCATAGTACATATTTACTTCGAAGAAAGATTAACTCGAATTATTTTTTAGCTTCTTCAGCCCCTATTACTTCAGAGCAAATTGTAAGGGCTTCGGAGAAGATTCTGGGTGCTCCAACTCCGTCAGAAAAAGAATGGCGAATCAAATTAGTAGGAAGTTGGGAGTGATTTAACAGAGTATGGGGAATGCTGGAGTTAACTCCACCCCCTCTGATGGATTGGGTGCCTCAGGAGAAAGGCCCCAAGAAAAGAGTAGCTGAAGCCGGAGCTTCAAGTTCAGCAAAGACTCCGGTGAAGAAGGTGGCTCGGAAGCCAAAGAATCTCGCACCTTCGGATCCTGCTCCTTCAAGCTCAAGAACCTCACTTTCTGGTTCTAAAGAGGATGAAGGTATTTTATTAGTAAAATTAATTGATGAAGATGCAGCTCAACGAAGTATTCACATTGAAGATATTGCAGGTATTCCGGAGCCCCAAGCCAACATCGAAGAAGTAAGAGCTCCGGATACCCAGGAAGAACAAATCGAAGCCCCTATGGGTGTAGATGAGGCCGAAGTGCCTGCGAACGTACCGGAGTCTGGAGATAATGCTGATCAACCAATGACTTCGGTAGTTCAAGAAGATACAACTCAGGCCGGAGTTCCTGTGGATGAAGGTGGGGTCGAAGTCACTATGGCTTCGATTCCCGAAGAAGTAACGAGGACTCCCCAGGACGATGCTCCTGCAGTCCAAGATTTAACGGCTGATTCGGATGAGGACTACACTTTTGATCCTCCGATCAGTCCGATGCTCGATATTCCAGAGAATGTCGAAGGTAAGTTTTGCATAATTCTTATCAATTTTTGCAAAATTATACAATGTGTAATATTTTTGTTTTTTCAGAGCCTCCTGTTGTCGAAGTATCCCTCGAAGATACAATTCAAAGACCTTCGACAACTTCGGAGCCACAACCGGAGGTTACTCTACCGGGGCCTGGAAGAGGAAAAAGACACATAGAGCCTCTCCCTGCTCAAGGATCGACTTCATCTGAGTCAACAGATGAAAGTGAATCGACTGAGGGGGGGCCATCTTCAGAAGTTCCAAGGGCCTCGGAAGAACCCTCCGGACCCTCGCTAAGCAGAGCTGATCAGAAGGCTTTAGTAATGCTTCCTCTCATAACTCCATTTTTGGAGGAGAAAACCGGACTTGGGACTTTGGTTAAACCTTTGGGTGAAGCCAGTCGCAAAGTCGGGGAAACAGAACTGGTAGCCCTTTTAAGCAGAGCGAAGGGTTCGGAGCTTAATATTGCTGTGGAAAGAGCAGCTTATCAGGTATAAAGCATCTTCGAACCAAATAATGAATTATATATGAATAATTTCTTATTCCAGTTTTTCTTTTTTCTTAGCAAGCAGTCTTAGCCCGCGCTGCGGATTTGTCGAACGAAAACGAAATTGCTCAACTTCGGGAAGAGAACGAAACTCTTCAAAGAAATTTTAACTTCTCCGAAGGTCGAGTAGCTCAGATGGACAATGTAATACTAGCAGAGCGAAGGGCTAGGAAAAGCTTGGAGGCTGCAAAGAAAGAGCTCGAAGCAGAAAGAATTGTGCTTCGAGCGGAGATTGAAAGACTGCGGACGGAGGATGCTGCGAAGGGGTCCGAACTTGTAAGGCTACAAGAAGAGGCTGGCCAACTCCGGACTCAAAAGAATGCTTTGACTACGGAGAACGCTAGAATCTCCGGAGTTTTAGCTGAAACGACTTCGGCCAAAGATGTGCTTATTGAGGAAAGGCTTAAGTCTGAGAAGGTGGCTTCGGAGGTCATCGAACAGATGTTAGGTGTCTTGGAGTACTTCGGTACTACTGGATCACTACCTTCGGATGACAATGTGACTCTGCTGCGCCGGTTAAAGAGGATCCAAGGAGCAGCGAAGCAAATGAAGACGGCAGGCATGCGTTATGGAGAACTCTCCGGACAAGTGTCTGCCCTTGGATTACTTCGTTACTATGAGGATTTGGGCCGAGTAATTACTCCGAGCGCAGAGGGCTCCATCATCTTCGACGACGCAAGACTTCTGACCCCTTCCGAAGGCGTGGCTACTGCTTGGCGAGCCTTCCAAACTTCGTGGAGAGCCGAAGGTCGATATGCGATCAAGGCTTGGATTGATGAAGGCCAACGCCAAAAGCAAGTTCGGAGCCAAGCTTCGAGCAGTCAACCTCCGTCGAACCCGCAGGTTTAGGATTATTTAGGATTTTTTTTTGATTATGTAAAGCTGATGCTTGTAAATATTTATCAATGAAAGTCTTGTTTGTCATATTTTTAGGCTTTGCCTCTTATGGAAGATATCGAAGTGTTAGAGCTTAACAGCGAACTTCGCTCACTGTGGAACACCTTCGAACTTCTAAAGAGTTATAAGCGTCCTCGATTTCTTATTCCTCGAGATGACTCCGGCGTTATTGCGCCCGAAGTAATCAAAGACATATTGTCTTACATTAAAGAAGAAGATAAAGAGATTGACGCAAACACCTCGTCTTCTGAAGACACTAATTGGTCCGAAGACGAAGGTGAAGCCCAAAATAAAAGATCTGAAGATCTTAGAAGCTGGGAAAGAAGCCCCGAGCGGCTTCGAACTTGGGCCGAGCTTCAACAAGAGCAAAAGGATTTTAGAGCTTCGAAGGGGAGGAAGAGAGTTAAACGTAAAGTTCTTAGAACTTCCGATGTTGGAACTAGTCGTTCCACCCCTAGCTCTCGAGACCGAAGAGGTCTTCGATTCCTTCTTGGTATAGATACCAATTTTTCATAGTGTAATCTGTAAACACATTTATTTCAATAATGAATGCCGATTTAAAATTGTCTCCATATTTACTAGCCCCTCTTTGGGTATAAGCAACTTCGAACTGCATTCAAAGATGGTTATGCGCAAAGAAAAAACTTCGGAGTACAATTTTTTCGGGGGTTCGGAGCCCCTCTGTCATTTAAAGATCTTTTGAAATCTTATGAAATGTCTTCGACTTTTTGTAGTCAGAAGAATGGTAACTTGGTACCTTTGTTTAACGAAAGAAATCAATTGAGATAACTTCCAGGACACTTTAGTATCTTAAAAAATTTGTCACTTTGGACTTATATGAACAGACATTCGAAGCTCATGGCTCAAATGTTGTTTTGCTTTAGCCACCTTCGGCTGTCTTTGCAGAAGTCTACCAGCCGGAGCTTGGACTTCGCAGAATGTGGCCACCTTCGGCTCTTTTTTGCAGAAGTCTACCAGCCGGAGCTTGGACTTCGCAGAATTTGGCCACCTTCGGCTCTTTTTGTTGCAGAAGTCTACCAGCCGGAGCTTGGACTTCGCAGAAATTGGCCACCTTCGGCTCTTTTTACGGATGTCAGCAAGCTGCAGCTTGGACTCCGCAGATTTTGGCCACCTTCGGCTCTTTTTACGGAAGTCTACCAGCCGAAGCTTGGACTCCGTAGAATGTGGTATTGGCTCTTTTACGGATGCCTACAAGGTATCAGCTTGGGCTCCGGATGGATTTCAGCCACCACACCGGAGGCTTCGACTTTATGGGTACGAAGTCCGGAAATACAGCCCAGCTTAATGACACTTCCCTCTCGATCGACTTCCGTCCCAGCGCGTCCGCTCAGGAAACTAGGAGTGTCAAGGGGAAGGCAACCATCAGGGTGTATGCTTTATTAATTTAGGGGTGATTACAAACGAATTACAAGGAGCCCTTATGCGAAGTATCGCTTTAGGTGCTCCGCATGCCAAGTATGTGCTAACTCTTCACCTTCTAAATTAGCTAATTTGAATGAACCAGGACGTCCCGAGCGGACGATTAAATATGGACCTTCCCATTTATTGCCTAACTTCCCTGGTACTATAATGCTTCGTAGAACAAGATGACCCGGCCTTAACTCGCTGAGCTTAACCTTCGGGTCATACCAAGTCTTCGTCTGCTGATGATACTTTGATAAATTAGCTACAGCTCGAAGTCTTGTTTCTTCTGACAAATCTAACGAAGCTTGTCTTTCTTCTTCGATGTCTGGTTCGGTGCTGCGAAATGATCCCCCTTTGAGCTCCGTTGGAGTCATTGCTTCATCTCCGAATAGTAGTCTGAACGGAGTAAAACCTGTGGACCTTGTTTGCGTTGTCCGAATGGACCATAGAATCTTCGGAAGCTCTTCGGTCCACAGTCCTTTTGATAATCCTACTATTCTTCGATTTAGCCCTGATAAAATATTTCCATTGGCTCGCTCAACGGCTCCATTCGACTGAGGATGTCTCACTGCAGCAAAACATAGTTGAATGCCTAGGTCTTCGCAAAACTTCTTGAAGGGTTCTGCGTCGAACTGTGTTCCATTATCAACTGTGAGATATCTAGGCACTCCGAACCGGCAAATAATGTTCTTCCAGAAGAATTTCTGTACATTATTCGAAGTGATAGCTGTTAAGGGCTCTGCTTCCACCCACTTAGAAAAATATTCAATAGCTACCACTGCGAACTTCAGGTTTCCCTTTGCTAACGGAAAGGGACCAATTAGATCCATACCCCATCTGGCCATAGGCCATACCGGAGCAATGACTTGAAGAGCTGTTGGTGGGCGATGACTCCGTCGACCCATCCAATGGCATCCTTGACAAGTGCGGACCAAGCTCTCCGCATCAGCTGTTATTGTGGGCCAATAAAGCCCCTGGCGAAGTGTTTTTCCTGCCAGAGCTCTAGGGGCTAAATGACTTCCACAAAGGCCTTCGTGAATTTCTCGAAGAATTTCTTGGCCTTCGGCTTGAGATATACATCGGAGTAGAGGGGAACATACTCCGGACTTGTATAATATACCGTTGATTAACTGATAGTTTCTTGCTCTGAGCTTTAATCTTGACAATTGGGGCTCTTCGGGCAAATTTGTTCCTCCTTGCAAGAGTTCTATGATCGAATCTTTCCAATCTGCACTAGGAATGCAGAGAATCTCTGCAGAAGCAACTTGTGGCACCGAAGGTACATTGAGCTCCTCATAGAAAGCTTCGTCAGGCACATCCACAGCTCCGGCAGCAGCCTTCGCTAAAATGTCCGCTTGCACATTTTCAGCTCTTGGTATACTCCGAATGGAAATACCCTTGAAATGTGCTTCGATCTTGCGGATTTCTTCCAAGTACTTTGCAAGCTGTGGATGTCGGACTTGAAAACTTTTGTCTACGTGCCCTGCTACTATCTGAGAATCTGTTTTTATAATTATCCTTGTAGCCCCTAGAGCACGTGCTTTCCGGAGTCCCAATAAAATTCCTTCGTACTCCGCTATATTATTGGTAGACTTAAAGTTGAGTCTTGCGGAGTACATTGCTCTTTGCCCTGACGGTGAAATCAATACTGCCCCAATGCTTGCTCCGGATGCTTGGAAAGCCCCATCGGAGTAAATAGTCCAAACTCCGTCATCTGATTTCTCCGGAGTCAACTTCGCAGGTGGAGTCCACTCTGCTACGAAGTCTGCTAGGACTTGAGATTTGATAGCTGTCCTTGCCAGGAAAGATATGCCGAAGGGTGCTAGTTCTACTGCCCACTTTCCAATCCTTCCAGTGGAATCTTTGCTTCGGAGCATATCTCCTAAAGGATACGAAGTTGGTACAATTACATTATGAGCCAAAAAATAATGTCTTAGCTTCCTCGAAGCTATTATCAGAGCATAAACGAACTTCTCAAGTTCGGAGTATCTTGTCTTTGCTCCTGACAATGCTTCGGATACAAAATAGACAGGATTTTGGATCAACTTCCCATTGATATCCGCTTCTCTGACAAGGACTGCACTGACAGCTGAGCCTGTAGCTGCAAGATACAGAAGTAGGGTTTCGTCCGCAATAGGCACCGTAAGTGTAGCAAGATTGCTGAGATAATCTTTAATATCCTCGAAGCTTTTCTGACACTCCGGTGTCCATGCAAAATCTTCGGACCCTTTCAAAGCTTTAAAGATTGGCAAGCTCCTCTCCGCAGACCTTGATAAAAACCTGCTAAGTGCGGCCAGACGTCCAGTCAGCTTTTGCACTTGCTTTAAATTCTCCGGAGGAGCCATCTTCTGCAGCGCAGTTATTTGAGTAGGGCTAGCTTCAATTCCCCTGCTTGAAACTAAGTACCCTAACAACTTTCCAGCCTTAGCTCCGAATATACATTTTTCGGGGTTAAGACGGATCCCACATGCCCGAAGGCTATTGAATGTTTCTGCTAAGTCTAGGCTATGTTGGTGCTTTAAAGCACTCTTTATTACAATATCATCCATATAGGCCTCCACATTGCGGCCTAATTGATGACCTAGAGCCTTAGCAACTAATCTTGAAAAAGTAGCCCCGGCATTTCTTAGGCCGAAGGGCATTCTTACATAGCAGAAGACTCCCGAAGGAGTTACAAAGCTCGTCTTGATTTCATCTTCGCGCTTCAACCATATTTGATGATAACCGGAATACGCGTCGAGGAAGCTTAGTAACTCCGAACCTGCAGTGGAGTCAACTAGTTGATCAATTCGGGGCATGGGGTAGGGGTCACGTGGGCACGCTTTATTCAAAGATGTGAAATCAATGCACATGCGCCACTTTCCAGAGGACTTCTTCCTGACGAAGACTGGGTTGGCTAACCATTCTGTATGGGCCACTTCTCTGATAATCCCAGCCTTCAACAGTTTTTCAACTTCGTCCTTAGCTAGAGCAGCTCTCTCTGCGGACATCTTCCGGAGCCCTTGTCGAACAGGCCGGGCCTTCGGGTTTACAAGCAAGCTGTGCTCAATAATATCCCGATCGACTCCGGTGATATCTTCGTCAGACCAAGCGAAGACATCCAAATTTTCTTCTACGACCTTTTCCAAGGAAGTTGCAACTTCGGGAGGTAAATCTTTACCAAATTGAAAGGTGTATTCTTTACCATCTTTGACAATGACCTTCGTTGCAATCTCTCCTTCGGGACTTGGTCTTGGAAATGACTTCTTCGAAGCTTCGGAGGAGGCTGAAAAAATTTCTCCATTATCTTGGACACTGTTTACTTGCCTCGGATCAAGAGGAGGACCGTGACCATATTCTGCCCTCCGAGCTATGGCTTGATCTCCGAAGATTGTCACAACTCCTGATTGTGTGGGCATCTTCATGCACAAGTAGTTGTGATGCGCCATAGCTCCGAACTGATTCAACATGCCTCGTCCGAAGATGACATTATAAGCATACGGGGCATCTACCACATCAAAGATAACTTCTTCAGTTCGGGCTAGTAAACCTTCTCCGAAGGTTACTTCCAGGCCTATCTGGCCAAGTGCATCTAGCGGAGGTCCTACGAAGCCTTGCAGAGGACGAGCCGCTGGGAGGAGATGCTTCCGGGAAATGCATAACTGATCGAAGGCTTGTACAAATATGATATCTGCCGAGCTACCTCCGTCAATTAGCACCCTTCGGACTTCTGTCCCTGCAATATCAGCATTAATAACCAATGGATCTGCATGCGGGAACTTGATACCAGCTGCATCCTCCGCAGAGAAAGATATTGGAACATGAGACCACTCCGGAATTGCAGCTGCAGATGACGAAGTCCCAATGTGGCCTACTTCTCGAACGTACTCTCTTCGCTGTCTCTTGGACATGCTTCCGAGGGTACCTCCTCCGGAGATAGGGAGAACTACTCTCTTCCCTCTATCTTGCCCTTCTTCTTGCTTCGGAGGTGGCATAACATTGGCCACCGGAGGATGCCTTGCAGCATCAAAATTTTCTATCCGCGCCACAGCCTGGACCGGCTCCGGGCGCACTGCTGCTGCTGGACTTCGGTCGGTACTACCTCGACCCGAAGTTCTCTCCAAATATTCTCCCCGAAGGGTAAGAATAGCCTTGCAGGTGTCAGTTGCATGGCTTCGATTCTCTCCATGAATACAGCAAAAAAGGGTCTGGCCCTTGCCAGCCGTTTTCCCTGGCGGCCTCCAGCCGCTGGACTTGTTCCCCGCAGACTGTGGAGTTCTTGGTACAAACTTCTGCGGGGGTGCAATGTTTAAGACTTCAGAGCGAGGGTGCTTTTGCCCTCTTCTTCTATCATGTTGCACTTCGGAGACTGGTTCTTGCGGCTGTGCCGAAGTCTTCACCTCTGCTTTAACTTCTGTCAATACTGTCGAAGTAGCAGTAGTCCTCCGAAGCCAACCTTCTTCTGACTTCGAGTACTCCTCGAAGTACGACATCAGCTGTGATACTGTGGTGATGCTCTTCCGATGCAGTTTATCCAGAAGGCCTTTATGACTGACGCCTTCTCGAGCCGCATCAACCACCGAGGATGTGGACAGCCCCCGAATTTGCGACTTCGTGTGAGCGAAGCGCTTGAAGTACTGCCTCAATGTTTCTCCGGGGAGCTGTTTCACTTGGAAAAGGCTTCCTGTCGACATGGGGGGCACGAAGGTGCCCTGAAAGTTACTTATAAACTTCTTCTTCAACTGTGACCACGAAGCGATTGATCCTGGCTTTAAAGACCAGAACCATCTCAACGCCACTCCTTGAAGGGCTAACGGGAAGCACTTCGCCATAGTTTCTCTGTCTCCGCCACTAGCCTCAATTGCTAGGGCATAAGAACGCGCAAACTCACTGGGATCTTCATCTCCGGCATACTTGCAAAGCTTCGAAGCTTTGAACTTCGAATCGAAGCGAACCTTCTGAAGCTCGGGATGCAACGGAGATTCATTGTCGTAGGAGGCGTTCTCCGGGGCTTCGGGATAATCAAGATCGTCGTCTTCGGGCACTTCGGGGATAGCTGGGGTGGCTTGAGAGCGAAGTCTGTTCGCAGCCTCTTGTCGCCACCTCGCTACCTCGGCTTGAAGATTGGCCATTTGAGTGGCCATGTCTCCAAGGCTATCTTCATCTCCTCCGGAAGGACCTTCCGGGTCTTGAGAACTGGTATGATCAGTTCGAATCGGAATAGAGGGTGGCGGAGTGGCTCCGGGCGGTCGGAGTATGGAAGGGGTTGGCAGAGAGGTTTCGTATCCTCAAGGGATAGAAGCCCCTTGCGGAGTTTGAGGTGGAGGGATAGTCGAAGACCCTCCGACTTCGACTGTGTCGAAGGGTATCTCTCCGGAGATCCGAGAGGACCTCCGAGTGGGATTGCGAGGTGCACTCCGCTTAGGAGGCATGATGTAAGAAGTTGGTAGAGAACGAAGTTTTTTGGACTAGGTTCCCCACGGACGGCGCCAACTGTTGGCGTAAAAGATTACGCTAACAGGTTTCTGTAGAAAAGAAACTAACAAACGAAGTGTTTGCGAAGCAAACTGTTCTAAGCCTCCGAAAGGATAATAGCTTAGAATAGTTCGAAAGTGTGTATTGAATCACTTGTAATCGGTCCCCATTACAGGGTGAAATGGGGGGTATTTATAGGCCTAAACATTAAGGAAAAGACCTATTTACCCCTCTATTACAACCGACATTAAGGAAACTATTCAGTTTCCTTAATAGGGCTAAAATGGTAAAAGACTAATCTAATAGGATAGAAGATAAGTCTTCCATCTTAGCTGGCAGAAAAGATCCTGAAGGGCTTTAGTTCGAAGGCATACTTCGAACCAGTGTCTGTCATCGGGCTTCGAACCAGGTTCTGGGCATCTTCGAAGATGGTCTTCGGACAATCTTCGAACTGGTTGACTGTCTTCATGCTGCTTTGGCAATAACCCCGAAGATGAGATATTTTCCCCCAACACTTCAAATTTGTGATTTTAACGCCAATTCAAATGGAGAATTGGTTAACACTACTGTAATCCATAATAATGATTGGAGAATCCTAATCGTCCAATATTTGAAAGATCCTAGTCAAAGGGTTGATCAGAATGTTCGACGATAAGCGTTTAAATTTGTGTTTCTTGACGATGTGTTTTATCGCCGAACTATTGATGGAGTACTTATAAAGTGCTTGGATGCCAATCAATCTAGAGTAGCTACAAGAGAAGTCCATGAGGGACTTTGTGGTACTCATCAGTCGGCCTAGAAAATGAGTTGGATGCTCAAAAGAGCGGGTTTTTATTGGCCGACTATGACAGAGGATTGTTTTAAGTATTATAGAGGATGTGAAGCATGTCAAAAGTTTGGTAATATTCAGTTGGCTCCCGTGTCACTACTTAACCCTATTATCAAACCATGGCCTTTCCGAGGTTGGGGCTTAGACTTCATTGGCCAGATTCATCCTCCCTCTTCAAAAGGACATCGGTTCGTGTTGATGGCGATGGATTACTTCACCAAGTGGACTGGGGCCGTGCCTGTCAAGAACATGACTCATAACGAGGTAACTGATTTCATCTTGAAGCACATTATACATAGATTCGATATTCCCCAAACTCTCACTTCTGATCAAGGTACTTCATTTAATTCTAAAGAAGTGAGGGACTTTGCCGAATTTTATGGTATTAAGTTGATAAACTCTTAGCCATACTATGCTCAGGCCAATGTTCAGGCCAAGTCTAGTAATAAAACTGTAATTAAGCTCATTAAGAAGAAAATTGAAGAGTTCCCTAAAAGGTGACATGAAGTGCTTTCTGAGGCGTTATGGGCTTGTAGAGTTGCAAAGCATGGTGCTACCAAAGTTAGTCCATATGAGTTAGTATATGGACAAGAAGTCGTTCTACCGGTGGAAGTAGATCTTGGTTCATTAAGATTTCTTAAGCAAGATGGCTTTTCGGTCGATGAATATGAAACTCTTTTGAAGAATAACTTGGAGGAAGTGACCAATAAGAGGTTGAGGGCTCTAGAGGCTATAGAAAGAGATAAGAGGAGAGTAGCTAGAGCCTACAACAAAAGAGTCAAAGAAAAATCGTTTCAAGTTGGTGACTTGGTTTGGAAGATGATTTTGCCCTTAGGCACTAAAAGTCACTACTTTGGTAAATGGTCGCCTAGTTGGGAAGGTCCTTTTAAGATAGCCAAAATCACTCTTGGTAATGCATACTTGTTAGAGTCTTTACAAGGAGAGCGATTTCGGAGAGCTTTAAATGGTAGGTATTTGAAAAAGTAGTTCCCAAGTGTGTGGCAAAACACTTAAACCGTCAAAAGGCCGATATGGAGTATATCGCCCTTATCTCGTTGTGCTTTTAGCTCACTAAGTTTGCTAAAAGGCAGGGGGCATGTGTTGATAGCAACAAATGGCATTAATGGTCAAAATTGTCATAATATCAATTTTTGGTAATTTGGGCCGAAAATATTCCTTTGTTGTCATAGGCCGGTCCAACTGGCCATAGTAGGCCGGTCTGACTGGCCATGTGGGCTCGGCCAGACCAGCCCAATGGGTCCGGTCAGACCGGCCCAAGGCTGAAAATTAGAGATAGAGTTTGTTTCAGGCTGTTTTGATCTATAATTAAATCTTAACCACTTTTAGCCAAATCCTAATAAATTTAGGTGTCGGGAAACTTGAGACTAGCCCCTATAAATAAAGGGTTGAGGCGATTAAAAGGGTATCTCCACAGATCAATACTTCAAAACCCTAGTTTTGAATTGTACGTTTACTTTCTCCTACTTTTGTGCCTTAGTTCAGTCCATCTTCGTGGGTTTACGCTGAAAGCCCTCCATGCATCATGTCATAACCGTGGTAAGCCTTGTTGATTTTCCCGTGAATCACTTGTTTAATCCATGGAACGGATTTTTATCGTCTTTATCATTTTTATCAGTTTTTTCTGGCTACCCTTGGAAATTCGGTCTCTAGGCCGAATTGTGTTTGATCTCTTGCAGTTTTGCAGAGGAATCACTATAAATAATGGGGTGAGGCGATTCAAAGGGTATCTCCACAAATCAATACTTCAAAACTCTAGTTTTGAATCGTACGTCTACTTTCATCTACTTTTGCACTTTTGTTCAATCCATCTTCATGGGTTTGCACTGAAAGCCCTTGTGCATCATGTCGTAACCGTGGTGAGCCTTGTTGATTCGCATGTGAATCACCCGTTTAATCCATGTAACGGATTTTTATCATCTTAATCGTTTTTATCAGTTTTTTTGGCTACCCTTGGAAATTCGGTCTCTAGTCCGAATTATATTTGATCTCTTGCTGTTTTGCAGAGGAATCACTTCCAAAATCTTCGCCAAGGAGTTTGGGGGCGATTGGCAATCATCTACAATATCGCTAGAGCCTCTAGGCGATCAGATCAGAGGTTGTCGGTCCCACCGATAGTTCCTTGCCGATCTGACCGGGCGTTGCCATGCCGAGCCGTCAGGCTGTTGCTAGCATGGTCCATGCCACCCTCCGCACTGCACGCGTCGAGGCCATGCGCCTAAAGCCGTTCCCCGATTCATCGAGTGTCCCTTCGCCGGTCCGACCGGACCCCTCTGCAGCGATCTACTCCACACCGGAGCACACTTCGCACCGGAGTATACTTCGTATCGAACTAGACTTTGCACCGGACCCTCCAACACCGAAGCCCTCAGTCTGACTGAGGCCTTTCCATCGGTTTGACCGGGCACCCTTCGCCGGTCTGACTGCCCAGAACCCGCTTCACACCAAACACCGAGGCCACCCTCGGTGACCCCCTTCGATGACGTCAGTCTGAACGGGGTCTCTGCTCCAATCTGACAGGCCAGAAGGACAAAGCCCTACTTCTGGGATACTTCGGCTCTATTTTCTTTATAGGGTAAAATTACATACTTCGCATAGTCCGACCAGCTTGATTTGCTCGGTCTGACTGACTCCTTTATTTTTTGGTATAATCAGCTTTAGTTGGACGATTAGGTATAACACTATTTACTTTTCGGCTAATTGAACTTTATTTCTAAATATTTGTTTGATTACCTAGCGACTATGTTTCCCCTTACCACTGATTAAGGGTTGTCGAAACACGACATCAACGTCTTGCGACGTTTTTGGATCGTCAAACTAGCCCAAGTGCGGGGGCACATTTTCGTGTCAATAGGATTTCTGTATTTTTTCACTTTTACCGATGACTTTAGTAGAAATGGCTATATCTACTTAATGAGGCATAAGTGGGAATCGTTCGAAAAGTTCATGGAGTTCGAGAACGAGGTACAAAATCATATGGGCAAGACAATTAAATTTCTATGATCGGAATTGTGGGGGTGAATATTTGAGCCATGAGTTTAGTGATCATATGAAGCAGTGTGGAATTGTTCCACAGCTAACTCCACCCAGCACAACTCAATGGAATGGGGTGTCTGAGTGGAGAAATGGCACCTTGTTGGACATGGTGCAGTCCATGACGAGTCATACTGATCTTCCATTATCCTTTTGGGGTCACGCTCTAGAAACCTCAGCTTTCATGATTAATAGAGTTGAGAAACCAAGTTGAGTTGTGCCTTGGTTTCAAGTCTGTGCCGAGTGATTGACAAGTCTTACCTTCTGAGTGAAGGGGTCCCTCCGAAGGGTTCGGAGGTGTTTTACCAAAGGATTCGGTGTTTGCTGGTTGCTACTGTTGCAGCAAAGTATGTCTGTCAGAGGGGTCCGGGAGAATACAATGAAAAGTTTGTACCAAAGGGCTTGGTAGTTTGGGTGGTACAACGGAGTGTGTACCGGAGGTTATTTACCCAAAGAGGTCTCCGAGGTAATAGAAATGTTTGTCTGCTTGTCGGTGGTGTGCAGAAGACTTCAGAGTCGATGGGACGGTTCATAGTAGGTGAACCTGGGTCTAGTGGGAGGCTTGATGCCAGGCGAGCGGGGAGCTCGGTCATGGAGGCTCTACGTGGAGTCGAGGTCAGTCCTCGGGTCAAGGTGCGCCAGGCAAAGGCAAAAATTGCGGATGGTGGCTCTGGCTGAAGGTACCCCGAGGCACTTCAAAGGGTGACTCTGAAGGAGTAACTTCGAAGGTTGGTGGACGAAGTCTTCAGAAATGAGGCAAGGCTCCCAAGTGTGCGCTGGTCAGAGACACTTGGAAGGACACCAATGAATGTTTCAAAAGTCAAGGTGCATCGAAGGCATGCTTTGGTCGGAGACACTACGAAGGAGTGCTTATGGAAGGGCTTCATGCAGAGGCCTTGGACGAAGGAGGGACGTCAAAAGGTGGTGGAGATACTTTGAAAGTGGGGTTCAGAGTGTGGTTGACTTGAAGTACTTCAACCATGCATGGCTTCGGTAAATGGACTGACGGAGTTCGAGGTGGGAATAGCTGCGAAGCCATTGTGGTCCACTCTGGAGGTGATGTTGCAAAGGCTCAAGGGCTTTGACGGCTTCGGCTTAAAACCATCAGTGTATCGAAGACTGACTTCGGTGAAGCGAAGGCCTTCGGATTCAAAGCATGTCACCGAAGCCTCTGCACACCTCGTGTGTGAAGTTGGGCTCCAGAAGATTTCGCTTTGCAAAAGCTAATCGTGTCTACTCTGGAAAAGCTGATGTTGTCTCCTCTACGAAGCTGACAAAAGGAGCTTCCAATAAAGTAGACTACCATTTGTACCCCCATGTCAAGCAGAGACAAAATCACTGTAAAACCTAGGGGTATTGTAGTCTATTCGCAAGTCAGAGTTGTGCCTATAAAAGGGGAGGAAGGCTAGGGGCTAGAGGAATATTGTGCACTCTTTTAGAACCCTGGGTTTCCCTGTAGACTTGTCCATCTACCATGAAGTCTTCTTTGTACTTGTGAGTTTTTGTGTTCTCTGTTTATGCAATGAACTTTTAGTTTTCCCTATGATTCGCCTTGCATGAACTTGTATCTGTTTCCTTTGCGTTGTATGAGTTGAGTTTTCTGCACTTTAGTTAGGTTGTGTTAACCAGAGTTCTTTCTCTGTGTTATTTCATTCAATTTGTTGTGTCAATCATACATGCAATATTTGTGTTTATGGTGTATGATTCGCTCTATGTAAATCGGAGGCTAGACCTCACTTATTACTAGCGAAGCACCCTGTGAAGTTTGGCTCGAAGCCTGTTTTCTTCCTGTAGTCGAAGTCCTTCTTGCAGTCAATGCTGTCTTTTTTCTACTCTCTGAAGTGCGAAGCCTAGTACTAGTTACTTGTGCAGAGTATCTGTTCGGAGCTCTTTAAGGGAAACGAACTTGTGGGAAGCCTTCTCGAAGGCACCTCGTGTGCGAAGCCTGCACTATCTTTGCAGAGTTGCACATTCTACTTTTGAGCTCTAGAAGTGGCATAGGAGACTAGGGCATATGAGCTTTGAGTTGCTAGCTCACTTGAATGCCCTAAGTTTGATCCGAGGATTGCCCAAGCTCAAATTTGAGAAGAATTTAGTTTGCGCTCCGTGTCGACATGGGAAATGATTGCTGCTTCACACTCACTAGTCACTATGGTGATGACTAAACAACCCAGAGAGCTTCTCCATATGGACACTATCGGTCCTTCTTGGGTTAGTTCTTTAGGTGTCAAGTGGTGTGTTCTTGTCATTGTCGATGATTTCCCTCGCTATTCTTGGGTCTTCTTTCCAACTAGCAAGGACGAAGTGTTTTCACTCTTTCGGAGATTAACTTTGAGAGTGTTTACTGAACTTCCAAGTGCATTGAAATTCATTCGAAGTGATAATGAAACCAAGTTCAAAAATAGTCTCTTTGTTGACTTTTGCATGCAACATGGCATTGAATATCAATACTCTGCTCCGTGGGTTCCTCAACAGATTGGTGTTTTTGAGAGAAAGAACCGCACTTTGGTTGAGATGGCTAGGACGATGCTCGATGAGCACAGGACTCCTAGAAAGTTTTGGGCTGAGGCCATGAACACCGCGTGTTTCATCTCAAACCAAATTTCCCTGTGCTCAATCTTCAACTTGACTTCGTATGAGCTACGTTTTGGGAGACAACCCAAAGTTACTCATCTTTGAGTATTGGGTTTTTTAGATATATGCCATTACAATTACCGTGCTTTGGAACTTTGCCATTACAATTCATCTATTTGGATATATACCATTTCGAAATTGCAGCTCTCACAAAATCAAATGGCATATTTCAGATTTCTCTAAAATTGTAATGGCATATTTCAGAATTCTCTAAATTTAGAAATGGTATAATTTGGAGTTCTCTAAATTTGTAGTGGCGTGAATCTAAATACGTGAATTGTAATGGCATTTCTTTAAAGTCACAAAATTGTAATGGTATGGATCCAAATTTCCCTTGAGTATTTGGTTGTCGATGTTTTATCCTAAAACATGGAAATTTGGACAAGTTTGAGTCGTGTTCTTCTGACGGGATCTTTTTAGGACACAGTACCCATGGTCATTCTTATCGTGTTTACAATTTAGAAACTAACACTGTCATCGAGTCATGTGATATGACTTTTGATGAATCAACCCCCTATGTTAGTTCTTCTTTTGAACAGGCAAGTGAACATGATATGAATCATACTATCTTTGAAGATGAAGATCCTAAAGACTTCGAGCATGATGCCCTACTACCCTCGACATCGACCCCCGAAGCCGACCCCGCTTTGACTACTTCGGCAAGAGGCCCTGAAGCTACTACCTCAACATCAGTCATCTTCGACCACTCACTAGCACAAGTTGATGGGGAGACTGCATCCCGCCGCGAGGCTCCTCATCACATTCAAAGGATGCATCCTCTCGAGCAGATCATTGGTGAGCTTCATCAAAGGGTACCACACTCTCATACTCATTTCATTGATTTTGCTTTTGTTCCTTCTTTCGAGCCCTTCGATGTGAGTCATGCTTTATCTGATTCTAGTTGGATCAATGCCATGTATGAAGAACTTGAAAATTTTGAGAGAAACCAAGTCTGGACTCTTGTAGATTCCCCTCCTAATGTTCATTTCATTGGAACTAAATGGATTTTCAAAAACAAACAAGGGGAGGATGGGTCAGTGGTTAGAAACAAAGATAGCCTTGTGGCTCAGCGTTTTTCTCAGTTAGAAGGGATTGATTTTACTGAAACTTTTGCACCTATTGCTCGTCTTGAGGCCATTAGAATTTTAGTTGCATTTGCGGCATCTCATGGTTTCAAACTTTATCAAATGGATGTCAAAAGTGCTTTTCTAAATGGTTTCATAGGCAAAGATGTTTATGTAAAACAACCCTCTGGATTTAAAAACCCCAAATACCACCATAAAGTCCTTAAACTTCATAAGGCTCTTTATGGACTAAAGCAGTCCCCTCGGTCTTGGTATGATAGATTTATGTTTTTCTGCTTGAGCAAGGGTATTTGATGGGATCGGTAGATAAAACCTTTTTCACTCTCAAGCATGGCAATGATTTGCTTCTAGTTCAGATTTATGTTGACGATATCATCTTTGGTGGCTCTTCTCATGCTTTGGTTGACGAGTTTGCAGAGACTATAAGCAGGGAGTTCGAGATGTCTATGATGGGAGAACTCACATTTTTCCTTGGTTTGCAAATCAAACAAAGCAAACAAGGTACTTTTGTCCACTAGACGAAGTACACCAAGGACCTGCTCAAGAAATTTAATATGGCTGATACGAAGCTCCTCGCCACTCCAATGGCTACATTGATAGCATTGGACCCTGACGAGGATGGAGAAGCCATGGATTAGAAGGAGTTCCAAAGCATGATTGGCTCCCTCGTCTACTTGACTGCTATGAGGCCGTACATACACTTCGTTGTATATTTGTGCGCTCATTATTAGGCTTCACCACAAGCTTCACACCGCCAAGCGGTAAAGCACATCCTCAGGTATCTCAAGCATACACTCAAATTTGGCATTTGGTATTCTACATATTCCTCTCTATGTCTTCGTGGTTAATCAGATGCGGATTTTGCTAGCTGTATAATTGATAGGAAAAGTACCCCCTATACTTGTCATTTTCTGGGTACTTCTCTTGTTTGCTGGTCTTCCCGCAAATAGTCTAGTGTAGCACAATCTGCGGTTGAGGCCGAATATGTTGCTGCAGCTAGCTGTTGCTCATAGATTTTGTGGATGGTTTCCACTTTGCGGGATTTCGGGTTAGATTATAAGAGTGTTCCACTGTTTTGTGATAACACTAGTGCCATTTGCATTGCAAATAACCCAATTCAGCACTCAAGAACCAAACACATTGATGTGAGATATCATTTTCTCAGAGATCACAATGAGAAGAGTGATATTGAGCTTCAATATGTTGATACCCAAAACCAGTTGCCAACATTTTTACCAAACCACTTAATGCGTCTCGATTTGCTTATTTGTGTGGGGAAATTAGTATTTGTCATCCTTACGACATTTTGTGAGGGGGAGCATGCTTTAATTGTTTTGCATTGGCTTTGTTACGATTAATTGTTGGTACATTTTAGACATAAAAGCCATGCATATGACAGATATCAGACATATCATGTGAACTGAAGCAAAGCATGATCATCGACAGGTATTCAAAAGCATATACAAGCTAGAACAAGTAAAGCAGATCAATCATATAACAGAAGCAAGCTCAAAGTGTGATATGTGAATATGCATGACATGAACTCACATGAAAAGACTCAAGAAAAGTGTTGGACTGGAAACGGCGACCAGAGGGGGGGTGAATGGGAGCTTTTAAAATTTCAGGCTAAAAATAGCCTTCTGTTTTAATTCAGTCTACTACGGAACAGGCTTCGAACACAACCTTCGAAGTTCTGGTTCGGAGGTATTTGACAGCTCCGAACACAGGCTTCGCAAGGAGTAAAAGTCCGAAGCCAAGAAGACTTCGCTCAACACGCAACCTCGGAAAATCAACTCAGCCAAGTCAGTGTAGGCTCCGCACACAGGGTGCTTCGAGCAGGCTTCGCACTTCACCCTTCGCAAGAGTGGACTACCCTCTGAGGACTTCGACCAAATACTTAGCGACAGCAACCGGTGCTGGGCTTCGTACACCGAAGGTCTAAACGCACACTTTACGGACTTCGCTAAGGACCTCGACACGGGAAGAACGATGGGCTTCGATCAGGGCTTCACTAGTAAACAGCGAGGTCTAGCCTCCAGTTACACAGAGCGAACGCACACAGAAAAAGCACACTTCGCACAAAACACACTTCGCCTAGATAGGCTTCGGCGCACTACTACTAGCGAGGTATGCAAACAAGCTCAAGCGGAAACTTAACACAGAAGCATGGCTTCGATGCTTGAACAAGAAACACAATAAATGAACTCACAGGATGAATACAACGTGTGGTGGCTAGTACATGAGCTCAACAGTGAATGCTCAAAGTGTTAAATGTTACCTACCCAGCCCCCATATTTATAGCCACTATTCACCCAAGTGAATTGACTACTTTACCCCTAAGGTTTACATTGGTTTTGTCTCTATAGAATAGAGGGGTACAAAAGGTAGTCAACTTTATTCTGGAGGCTTCTCTGTCAGCTTTGCAGAGGGGACAACGTCAGCTTTTTGCAGAGCATACATTGTCAGCCTTTACAGTCTTTGACTTTTCTGAAGCCCCCCTTCGCACGCGAGGGGTGCGGTAGCTTCGTTGAGAAGCCTTGAGCCTGACGGCCTTCGCTTCATCGAAGTCAGCCTCTGATACAGTGACGGTTTTGAGCCGAAGCCGTCAAAGCCCTTGGGCCTTCGCACCAACACCTTCGGAGTGGACCACCACAGCTTCGTAGCTTCTCCCAGCTCGAACTCCGTCAGTCCGTGTACCAAAGCCATGCATGGATGAAGTACCACACTCCGAAGCCCCACCTTCGTCCAAGGCCTCCGCATGAAGCATTCCATGAGCACTTCGTCGCAGTGTCTCTCCCCGAGCACACTCCTCGACGAGCCTCACCCAGACCATGCCTTCGAGGCACCTCGACTTTTGAGACCTTCGTCGGGTACCTTCGAGTGTCTCCCTCCGGAGCACACTTCGAACCCTTGCCTCTGCTGAGGACTTGATCCACCAAACTCCGAAGTCACTCCTTTCGGAGTACCCTTCGAAGTGCCTCGCCTCCGAGAACTTTGCCTCGGGGTACCTTCACCTGGAGCCACGCTACGCACTTATTACCTTCTCCTGGTGCACCTCGACCCGAGGTCCGACCTTGACCCCTTCGCAGCATCCGTGACGGAGCTCCCTGCTCCACTGGCATCAAGCCTCCCGCTTGACCCAGGTTCACCTGCTACGAACCGTCCGTCGCCTCCGAAGTCCCCTGCGCAACACAGATAAGCAGACAAGTGTATCCAGTACCCCGGAGACCTCTCTCGGTAGACAACCTTCGGTACACACTCCGGTGTACCGCCCAAAGTACCGAGACCTTCGGTACAGCCAATCATCGTGTACTGTCGGACCCCTCCGACAGGCACACTCCACTGCAACAGCTGCAGCAACCAAACCCACCGAACCCTTCGGTGAAACAGCCTCCGAAGTCCCTTTCGGAGGTACCAACCTCCGAACCCCTTTGGAGGTACCCCTTCGAACCAGAGAGTAAACACTGTCAATCACTCATCACAGACTCCGAAACCAACCCTTGGTTTCTCAATCTCCCCCTTGATGAGTGCATTGACAACCAAATTCAAGTTAATAAGAAAATTTGGAAAATTTCAGCACACAAGTGACCATAAAAACTCAGAAACGAGCCAAAGCATGTCACTTGACAAAAGAATTTTCCTTCCTCTTTTCAAAAGATTAAAAGCCCCTTTGGCAAATCTCCCCTTTGCAAGATAAAAACTCCCCCTGAGTTATTTTACCCCCTTGCTGTAGAGAACTCAAAAATTTCTCCCCCTTTGGCAATGCAAGCATCAAGGAGCATTCAAAAGATGCAAAGCTTCGAAATGAGCAGAATTGCAAAGACATATAGAGCAAAAATATGCCAACATTAATACCAATTTTTCATGTGCTCAGCTCAATTTAACATTCTCTAAAAACATGATGACAGCATGTGATTTTATCATTTTTGAAATAAAAGCATCACCACTTAATCAAGATAACTAGACAAGTAAAAGCAGGGGCTGCACAAAGCTAGTCAATTTCGACTCTAGACAGACAAGTCCAGTGCAAGTGGAGCAGTGAAAAGCAAACTTGATGATTAATGAATTTTTCTTTTTCATAATGCCAGGGGTTATTTTTTTGTCTACCTTATACTTTCCAATCAAGCCAAGCCTAGGCATGAAAGCCATCAGAAGCTTAAGGCTATGATTTTGGCATACACTACACTATTCCAGTTCAGACCAATGTACAATGGTAAGCAGTCTAGAATAGAGTAGTGCGACAAACAAACCCACCTGGATCTTGTTGCTTTGAAGCATGCAAAACATGGATTTTGGGAATTTTGATTAAGTGAACAAATTGTTTAGCACTTGATGAGTATCCATGAATATGTAGAACAATTTTTCAAGTTGCAATGATTAGCATCTAGAGAAAAGGTGTCTTGCTATCAAGCAGATAAAAGATAGCTAAAGCAGTCCTGCCTACACATGCTAGATACAAGACTAAGCAGTGAGCATGATTTGATTTTGGAAAGAAAGCATCATGCACAATAATGTTTCAGATATATTAAAAAGAGCTGAGCTAACATGATTTCATGAATTATAATCAGGCATATAAGTGCAAGAGATGTAAATGCAATTTCACACACACTTAGCATATGCACACCAATCGAAATCTGCTCCCCCCTCACAAGATGTCGTAAGGGTGACAAATACCAAGTTCCCCACGCAAGTAGGCAAATCGAGAAGCATCGAGGGGTTTTGTGAAAATGTCGACTAGCTGGTGTTGGGTATCAACATATTGAAGTTCAATATAACCCGTCTCATTATAATCTCTGAGAAAATGATATCGCACATCAATGTGTTTGGTTCTAGAGTGCTGAACCGGGTTGTTTGCAATACAAATAGCACTAGTGTTATCACAGAAAAGTGGAACACTCTTATAATCTAACCCAAAATCTCGCAAAGTGGAAACCATCCACAAAATCTGAGAGCAACATCTAGCTGCAGCAACATATTCGGCCTCAGTCGTCGATTGTGCAACACTAGACTGTTTGCAGGAAGACCAGCAAACCAGTGATGTACCCAGAAAATGACAAGTGCCAGAGGTACTCTTCCTATCAATCCTACACCCAGCAAAATCCGCATCGGAATAACCTCGAAGACACAAAGAGGAAGATGCTGAATACCAAATGCTGAACTCAAGGGTATGTTTGAGATACCTTAGAATGCGCTTTACCACTTGGCAGTGCGAAGCTCGTGGTGAAGCCTGAAAACGAGCGCACAGACACACTGCGAAGTGTATGTCCGGCCTCGTAGCAGTCAAGTAGAGGAGGGAGCCGATCATGCTTCGGAACTCCTTCTGATCTACGGCTTCTCCATCTTCGTCAGGATCCAATGATACAGATGTAGCCATTGGAGTGGCGAGAGGCTTCGCATCGGTCATGTCGAATTTCTTGAGCAGGTCCTTGGTGTACTTTGTTTGATGGACAAAAGTACCTTGTTTGCCTTGCTTGATTTGCAACCCAAGGAAAAAGGTGAGTTCACCCATCATGGACATTTCAAACTCCCTGCTCATGGCATCTGCAACCTCGGCAACCAAAGCATGAGAAGAGCCACCAAAGATGATATCATCCACATAAATCTGAACTAGGAGGAAATCTTTGCCATGCTTGAGAGTGAACAGGGTTTTATGAACAGATCCCATCAAATACCCCCGCTCAAGAAGAAAAGACTTAAGTCTGTCATACCAAGCCCGAGGCGCCTGCTTGAGTCCATAAAGAGCCTTATGAAGTTTAAGGACTTTATGTGGGTACTTGGGGTTTTCAAAACCAGGGGGTTGTTTTACATAAACATCTTCGCCTATGAAGCCATTAAGAAAAGCACTTTTGACATCCATTTGATATAGTTTGAAACCTCGGGATGTCGCAAAGGCAAGAAAAATCCTAATGGCCTCAAGACGAGCAACAGGTGCAAAAGTTTCAGTAAAATCAATCCCTTCTAATTGAGAATAACCCTGAGCCACAAGTCTAGCCTTGTTTCTAATTATAGTCCCATCCTCCCCTTGTTTGTTTTTGAAAATCCATTTTGTTCCAATGAAATGAACATTTGGTGGAGGATCAACTAATGACCAGACTTGGTTTCTCTCAAAATTTTCAAGTTCTTCATGCATGGCATTGATCCAACTAGAATTAGAAAGTGCATGACTAACATCTAAGGGCTCGAAAGAAGCAACAAAAGCGGAATCAATGAAATGAGCATGAGAACGTGTTACCCTTTGATCAAGCTTACCAATGATCTGCTCGGGAGGATGCATCTTTTGAACATGGTGTGGAGCCTCACGGTGGGATGCAGTCTCCCCCTCAACTTGTGCGTTGGAGTGGTCCAAGATGACCGATGTCGAGGTAGTTGCTTCGGGACCTTGTGCCGAAGTGGTCGAAGCGGGGTCAGCTTCGGGGGTTGATGTCGAGGGTAGTAGGGGTTCATCCACGAAATGTCCGGGATCTTCTTCTTCGAAGATGGTCTGTTCCATGTCGTGTTCATTTGCCTGTTCAAAAGCAGAACTAACAGAGGGAGTTGATTCATCAAAAGTCACATCACATGACTCGATGACAGTGTTAGTCTCCAAATTATAAACACGATAAGAATGACCATGTGTAGTATAACCCAAAAAGATCCCGTCAGAAGAGCGCGACTCAAATTTATCCAAATTTCCACGTTTTAGGATGAAGCAACGACAACCAAAAACTCGAAGATGAGTAACTTTGGGCTGTCTCCCAAAACGTAGCTCATAAGATGTCAAATTCAAAATTGAGCGCAAGAAGATTATGTTTGAGATGTAACAAGCAGTGTTCATGGCCTCAGCCCAGAATTTTCTAGGAGTCCTGTGCTCATCGAGCATCGTCCTAGCCATCTCAACCAAAGTGCGGTTCTTCCTCTCAACAACACCATTCGGTTGAGGAACCCGCGGAGCAGAGAATTGATGTTCTATGCCATGCTCCATGCAAAAGTCAACAAAGAGACTGTTTTTGAACTCAGTGCCATTATCACTTCGAATGAATTTCAATGCACCAGGGAGTTCAGTGAAAAGTCTCAAAGCCAAGCTCCGAAAGTGTGAGAACACTTCATCCTTGCTGGCAAGAAAGAAGACCCAAGAATAGCGAGAAAAATCGTCGACAATGACTAAAACATACCACTTGCCGCCTAAAGAACTAACCCGAGAAGGACCTACAGTGTCCATGTGGAGAAGTTCTCCGGGTTGTTCAGTCATCACTGTGGTGACTGGCGAATGCGAAGCGGCAATCATTTTCCATGTCGACACGGAGCGCAAACTAAATTCTTCTCAAACTTGAGCTTGGGCAATCCTCGGATCAGACCTAGGGCACTCAGACGAGCGAGCAACTCAAAGCTCATATGCCCTAGTCTCCTATGCCACTTCCAAAGCTCAGAAGTAGAATGTGCAACAAGACAATGAGAAGAACCAGATGACTCAGAAAAATCAGCTCCAAAAACTCTCCCAACTCTAAAGATCTTACAGACCACAACGCCATCAGAATTGAGTACTTGCGAAGTATCGTGATGGAATCGCACTTCGAAGCCCTCATCAAGCAACTGAGATACAGAAAGCAAATTGTATCCCAGATTTTCAACCAAAGCAACATCTTTGAGAGTGAAATTCGAGTTAATTCTTACCACACCTTTACCTTTCACTCTACTCCTTCGATTATTACCGAAGGTGATATGTTCCCTTTGCTTGGTTGTGGTGAGGCTGAAGAACCATGCTGCATCTCCGGTCATATGGCGCGAACAGCCGGAGTCCATGATCCACGTGCCCTCCAAGCCTCGATTTGTCGCCTACACATGATAAGAATATCTCGATCGCTCAGTGCTGGGTTGAGTGAAAATATGACGAGGCATCCAGCACTGAGTGACACGAGTAGTAGGCACAGTAAAAGTAGACTATCTACGCACATGATAATCAGAATGATGCAAAGTGCGAGGTCTACCTACATGCTGTGATCGAACAACATGACGAGGTCTCCTACTCTGACGAGGTACAAAGCTACTCGCCCTGGTCTACTACCATATGGATTATGGTGAACACCTCGAGGAGCAAAACCTCTCCGAGAAGCACAAGGAGCCTCAAAAGCAGGACGATAGTAAAACTCAGACTCATTCATACCTAAAGATGGGTAATGCATGTCCTGGTAACTCATCGCCTGAGAGCGTCGCTCATCCTTGATGCGACGAAAACAGAACCCAACCAAATGACCCACCTGCTGACAATAGGAACAATGAAACACTCTCCTAGGGGCACTCTCATGGGTCTTAGGAGCAACTCTCACAGGCTCCTTGGGCTTCTGCTGAGTGGTTTTCTTGGGAGGGATTTTCTTGGCAGGAGGAGTGGTTTTCTTTTGAGCTCGGGTAGGCTTTTTGGCTAATGGAGTGTCTAACAGAGCTCTCTCTTTCTCTAGGGTAGTGGGAGAGGTAAAAACAGTTTTGTTTCCACTATCTGAAGGAGTCCTCTCAAAACCCAAACCTAGAGCTAACCTTGCTCTGTCAGCACACATCTTGGTCTTGGCCAAGAGCAAATCCATCCTACCCTTTCCCTCGGTGCATTTATTAACCACGGAAAGAAGGTACTCATTTTCGGTCATAAGGTTTTCAGCTCGCTCTCTAACAGTGCCTAGCTGGTCCTTAAGGGTAATGCATGTGTCACAAACAGGCTGCACATCCTTAGAACTACCGGCCCTCTCCAATCTAGCCTCTAAATCATGAACATGTTTATCACGTAAATTAATGCTCTCGCGTAATAAAGAACAGTTCATGCATTCAATAATATCATGAGGTCTAGAATCCACCACCAAAAGCTGCTTCTGTGCAGTCTCAAGATCTGATAGAGTTTGAGCATGTACAGAACGCAACTGAGCAAGCTCACCCATGACAACAGTACAAGATTCACATTCAGCATCATTAACTTTAGACTTAAGCATGGAATAATCAGTAGAAACAGATTCTAGCCTAAGTCTAAGGTCTTTTCTTTCTCTAGCGGCTTGCACAAGTAATCTATCCTCACCAAGAAATACTTCATTCAGCTCATCTAGTTTAATTAAAAGCTGGTCAGAGGATAGTGGTACCTCAGATGAGTCAAGCTCATCGCCGCTGTGATCGCTGTCGGCCATGAAGCAAAGGCCGGTGAAGTCTCGTCCCTTCTTGTCCTTCTTGTCCTCCTTCCTTGGGGACTCCTCCTCCTCCTCAGAGCTCGACTCCTCAGTTGAGGAAGTGTCGATGTCGCTGATAGCAGCAACAAATGCTCTGGAAGTGGCTTTGGCTACTCTTTTAGCCATCTTGCCGCGCTTGCCCTTCACAAAAGGCTTCCTCTCCTTTTTGTGGTATTTAGGGCGCTCACTCTCATCTCTCTTCTTGAGCTTAGGGCAGTTAGCCTTGATATGAGAAGTGTCGCCACATTCAAAGCAACCACTAAAACCACTTCTCCTCTGATCCCGCCTCTCATGATGAAAGCGGGTGAACCTTCTGGCAATGAGAGTAAGCTCATCATCATCCAGAGTATCCACCTGCTCCTTAGTGACGAAGACCAGGGAGGACAAAGCAAAACCATCTGCAAGAACACAAGTACCAGATGTGCTTGGTTCTGCAGCGGTGCCACGACTAGTGCTAGAAACCAATGCCAATGGCTGTGGCAAAGAGCTTCTGTGCACCGCAAGAGATGCCTTGGCAATCTCTGTGGACTTCAGCTTGCTGAAGAGCTCATCACAGGTCAATGTGTCATAGCCTGTGGAGTCCTCAATGCTGGATATCTTCACTTCCCATATGCTACGATCAAGAGCATAGAGAAGCTTGATAGCCCTAACATGATCATTGTAAGCAAGCGTCCCGTTGGACCGCAAGTTACTCACTATCGCATCAAAGCGAGAAAACATGGCATCTATAGATTCACCAGGTGCCTGCACAAACAGCTGATACTGTTGATTGTATGTGCTTTGGCGCCTGGCCTTGATCTGTGTAGAGCCCTCATGAAAAATAGTGAGTGTTGTCCAAATTTCCCTAGCAGTCCTAAGGTGCTGCACCCTATCAAACTCACTTCTACTCAAACCAATGAACAGTATATTTCTTGCCTTGGAGTTGGCATTATACTGATCCTTCTCTGTTTGAGAGGTGCGAGTATCAGGGATGGAGTATTGTGAGTCCACAATCTCCCCAATTGCATTTCCTTGGCTTAGCAAGTAAGCCTCCATGCGCACCTTCCAGTATGCAAAGTCAGTCCCATCGAACAGAGGAATTTTACTAACTCTGTCCATGTCGCCAACAGATCACAAAACCGGTTAAGGTCAACTTGTGATCTTAACCCGCTCTGATACCAATTGTTGGACCGGAAACGGCGACCAGAGGGGGGTGAATGGGAGCTTTTAAAATTTCAGGCTAAAAAATAGCCTTCGAAGTTCTGGTTCGGAGGTATTTGACAGCTCCGAACACAGGCTTCGCAAGGAGTAAAAGTCCGAAGCCAAGAAGACTTCGCTCAAGACGCAACCTCGAAAAATCAACTCAGCCAAGTCAGTGCAGGCTCCGCACACAGGGTGCTTCGAGCAGGCTTCGCACTTCACCCTTCGCAAGAGTGGACTACCCTCTAAGGACTTCGATGAAGTACTTAGCGACAGCAACTGGTGCTGGGCTTCATACACCGAAGGTCTAAACGCACACTTTACGGACTTCGCTAAGGACCTCGACACGGGAAGAACGATGGGCTTCGATCAAGGCTTCGCTAGTAAACAGCGAGGTCTAGCCTCTAGTTACACAGAGCGAACGCACACAGAAAAAGCACACTTCGCACAAAACACACTTCGCCTAGACAGGCTTCGGCGCACTACTACTAGCGAGGTATGCAAACAAGCTCAAGCAGAAACTTAACACAGAAGCAGGGCTTCAATGCTTGAACAAGGAACACAATAAATGAACTCACAGGATGAATACAACGTGTGGTGGCTAGTACATGAGCTCAACAGTGAATGCTCAAAGTGTTAAATGTTACCTACCCAGCCCCCATATTTATAGCCATTATTCACCCAAGTGAATTGACTACTTTACCCCTAGGGTTTACATTGGTTTGTCTCTATAGAATAGAGGGGTACAAAAGGTAGTCAACTTTATTCTGGAGGCTTCTCTGTCAGCTTTGCAGAGGGGACAACGTCAGCTTTTTGCAGAGCAGACATTGTTAGCCTTTACAGTCTTTGACTTTTCTGAAGCCCCCCTTCGCACGCGAGGGGTGCGGTAGCTTCGGTGAGAAGCCTTGAGCCTGACGGCCTTCGCTTCACCGAAGTTAGCCTCTGATACAGTGACGGTTTTGAGCCGAAGCCGTCAAAGCCCTTGGGCCTTCGCACCAACACCTTCGGAGTGGACCACCACGGCTTCGCAGCTTCTCCAAGCTCGAACTCCGTCAGTCCGTGTACCGAAGCCATGCATGGACGAAGTACCACACTCCGAAGCCCCACCTTCGGAATACCACCCTTCAAAGTCCCTCCTTCGTCCAAGGCCTCCGCATGAAGCATTCCATGAGCACTTTGTCGCAGTGTCTCTCCCCGAGCACACTCCTCGATGAGCCTCACCCATACCATGCCTTCGATGCACCTCGACTTCTGAGACCTTCGTCGGGTACCTTCGAGTGTCTCCCTCCGGAGCACACTTCGAACCCTTTCCTCTGCTGAGGACTTGATCCACCAAACTCCGAAGTCACTCCTTCTGGAGTACCCTTCGAAGTGCCTCGCCTCCGAGGACTTTGCCTCGGGGTACCTTCACCTGGAGCCACGCTACGCACTTACTGCCTTCTCCTGGTGCACCTCGACCCAAGGTCCAACCTTGACCCCTTCGCAGCCCCCGTGACGGAGCTCCCTGCTCCACTGGCATCAAGCCTCCCGCTTGACCCAGGTTCACCTGTTACGAACCGTCCGTCGCCTCCGAAGTCCCCTGCGCAACACAGATAAGCAGACAAGTGTATCCAGTACCCCGGAGACCTCTCTGGGTAGACAACCTTCGGTACACACTCCGGTGTACCGCCCAAAGTACCGAGACCTTCGGTACAGCCAATCATCGTGCACTGTCGGACCCCTCCGACAGGCACACTCCGCTGTAACAGTTGCAGCAACCAAACCCACCGAACCCTTCGGTGAAACAGCCTCCGAAGTCCCTTTCGGAGGTACCAACCTCCGAACCCCTTCGGAGGTACCCCTTCGAACCAGAGGGTAAACACGGTCAATCACTCATCACAGACTCTGAAACCAACCCTTGGTTTCTCAAAAAGAGTAAAGAAGAAAAAAACTGACTCAAAAAAATATCCTAAAAAGGATACACAACTCCCAAATCCCCTCGCAAATTCTCAAAAGTAGATTGATCTAGGGGTTTGGTAAAAATGTCAGCCAACTGCTGATCGGTATCAATATGAACAAGGTCAATGACATCTTTCTCATATTGATCCCTCAGAAAGTGAAAGCGCACATCAATATGTTTGGTTTTTGAATGAAGACATGGGTTTTCCCTACACTAATCGTGCTGGTGCTATCACAAAAAAATGGAACTCTAGCAGGGAAGAAGAACCCAAAATCTCGCAAAGTGGAAATTATCCAAACCAACTACGAGTAGCAGGCAGCTAGTAGCAGCTACATACTCAGCCTCAGTGGTAGAAAGCACAACTCCAGATTGCTTTGAGATGACCAAGAAACAAGCGAAGAACCAAGAAACTGGCAAGTCCCGGAAGTCGACTTGCGATCTAGCCGACACCCACCAAAATCAGCGTCAGAAAAGTTAGATAAATCAAGAAACGATGATGCTTAATAGTAAAGACCTAGATCAGGCGCATAGGTAAGATACCTGAAAATACGCTTGACAGCCTGCCGATGAGATGCGCATGGAGAAGACTAAAAGCGCGCGCACAGTCCCACGACAAACTGAATGTCCGGTCTCGTCACCATAAAGTACAACAGTGATCCGATCATCCCTCGATACTCTCTCTCGTTGACCTTAACGCCATTCTCGTCCTTGTCCAGGACCCCAGATGTACCCATTGGGTCATCTGAGGTTTTAGCTCTCCACCAAAGTCAAATTTCTTCAGCATATCCCGCGTGTACTTGCTCTGGTGGATGAAGATGATGTCCTTGGTCTGCTTGATCTAGTGCCCTAGAAAGTACTTGAGCTCGCCCATGAGGCTCATCTCAAACTCGTTGTGCATCTGCTCAGAAAACATGGACACAAGCTCATTAGTAGAACCACCAAAAATAATGTCGTCCACATAAATCTGAGCAATCAATAAGTCTGAGCCAACTCTGAGCAAGAAAGGAGTTTTGTCCACAGAACCCATCACAAAGTTGTTCCCGAATAAAAACTGCTTTAGGCGATCATACCAAGCCCTGGGGGCTTGCTTCAGACCGTATAAAGATTTATACAACTTGAAAACATGTCGAGGAAACTTAGGGTTCTCAAAACCAGGGGACTGCCTCACATAGACCTCCTCCTCTATATACCCATTCAGAAAAGCACTCTTGACATCCATTTGAAAAAGTTTAAAACCTTTAGAAGCAACGAACGCCAAAAGAATGCGAATGGACTCAAGACGGGCAATAGGGGTGAAAGTCTCCTCAAAATCAATACCCTCTTTCTGGCAAAAACCCTATGCAACTAGTCGAGCTTTGTTGTGCACCACAACCCCATCTTCACCTTGCTTGTTCTTAAACACCCACTTGGTGCCTATGGGGTTGCATCCAGGTGGCTGCTCAACCAGTGTCCAAACCCGATTGCGAATAAAATTCTCAAGCTCTTCTTGCATGGCGTTGATCCTATTTGAATCAAAAAGAGCATGAGAAACATCTCTGGGCTCAAAAGAGGCAACAAAAGCAGACTCAGCAAACACAACAAGTGAGCCAACCGAAGAACGCAAGGACCTCGAAGTGAGATCACCGATGATGAGCTCTGAGGGGTGATCACGCTGAAGTGGTCGGGATCCTAGGTGCTCTGAAGTCACCTCACCAGAGTCAGCAACTGGCACCTCTGGACTCGGCTGAGGGGGCTCGATCGAAGTGGAAGAAGTGATCAGAGGTCCGCCCTCCTCCTCAGTCGAAGTCTCAGAAGGTGTGGGGTTTGCAGGCTGTGCCGAAGGCCAACCCTCATCAATAGAAGGAGTATCATCATATTCCTTGAAGATGGACTCTCCAAGCTCATCATCTCCAGAAAGCTCAAAAGAAGGAGTCAACAAAGGCATGGACTCATCAAAAGAAACCTCACAAGTCTTGACAAGCTACTGGGAGTTGATGTTCCAAACACGGAAGCCTCGAGAATGCAAAGCATAACCAATAAAGACTCCATCCCAACAACGAGACTCGAACTTGTCCAAATGCCCTCTGTTGTTGAGCACAAAGCACTTGCAGCCAAATGCTCGCAAATGACTCACCTTGGGCTGTCTGCCAAACCGCAATTCATATGATTTCTTACCTAAGTAAGCTCTAAGAAAAAATTCGGTTGGCCACATAGCAACCCGTTTAAATGGCGACAGACCAAAAACGACTAGGAGTCCTATGCTCATCAAGCATCGTCCTGGCCATCTCGACCAGCGTGCGTTTCTTTCGTTCCACAACGTCGTTCTGTGGGGGAGTGCAAATGGCAGAAAACTAATGATCAAGACCCTGATCACTGTAGAAGCTGACGAACTGAGAGTTCTTGAACTCAGAGCCGTTGTCAGAGAGAATTGCTCGCATCTGACCATTGTTCTCATTCTCCAGCTTCAAAATTAGGTCATGAACAAACTAAAAAGCCTCATCCATAGACTCCAGAAAGAAAACCCACAAGAATCGAGAAAAGTCATCAACAATCACAAGCGCGTACGACTTCCCACCAACTGAGCGTACCCGAGCTGGACAAATAGTATCCATGTGTAGCAGCTCTCCCGAGTATGAAGTCATCACCTGAGTCACAGGTGTGTCAGAAGCGGCAACCATTTTCCCATGATGATAGGGATGGCAAACTAGTTCCTTCTCCATCTTAACCTTGGGCAATCCTCGGATAAGATCCATAGAGCTCAATCTGACTAGTAGATCAAAGCTCAAATGACCTAGCCTCCTATGCCAATTCCAGAGCTCAGAGGAGGATCCAGCAATCAAACATCGAGAAGGGCCAAAAGAACAAGAGAAATCAATCCGAAAAACCTTACCAAAGGGTAAGATCTGGCAAACCAAAGATCCTCTAGAATCAACAACAGAAGACATGCCCTTCTTAAAGCGAACCTCTAAACCATCCTTAAGAAGTTGCGAAACAGAAATCAAATTAAAATTCAATTTTCCAACCAAAGCAACATTCTTCAAAGAGAAATGATCAGAGATACGAATCGACCCAATAGCTTGTAAATTCCCTTGACCACTATTCCCGAAAGTGATGTACTCCTTGGAGCTCGAGGAAGTGACGCTGGAGAACCATCTGCAATGTCCCATCATGTGGCGAGAACATCCTGAATCCATGATCCACACGTCTTCCAGTCCTCGATCCTGCAAGATCAATGGTCATGAGTGGGAGCAGACGGTCCGACACCAGGTTTAGCAAAGGAGCTAAACTAATGTCAAGCCATCTGCTCGAAAGTAGGAAAGCAGAAGGAATCATAAGTGCCTGGACCAAAGCGCGGTCCTCTATTGTGCCTAAAGTCACGACCACTAGGTCCAAAGCCGTATCGAAAATGACCTGGAGCTCTGCTAGAGCGAAAACCACCCTCTAGAGCACGGTCATGAAAGTCATCTCCTCTACCACCACCTACATGACGCGGCCTGGCCTCTAGCCTCTCTCTGCATTGAGGGACTCTCTGTCTACCACCCTGCTGGTAGAACTGCTCCTGCCCACCTCGAACTCTCTCTGCTATCTCAACCCGCTTCCTCCTGAAGCAAAACACCTCAAGATGCCTGTCTCTTTGACAAAACTCACAGTGATAGGTAGACTTCTTGGGATGTTGTTGAGGCTTGGGGTTCTTAGGCTTGGTGGTGTTGGTGTATACTCTATGGTGTGAGAGGGTCCAGGTAGAGAGTCAAGAGGCGTGTGGAGATGTTTAGGCTTTGAGACCCAGAAAGGCTACTTGGGTGGAGCTTTAAGTTGTTCTTGGAACACTCCATCCTTGGGCTGACTAGCCTGAAAAGACTTAGTGGAGTGAGTCTTGGGATATCTCTGCTCATGAGTCATCTTACTCCACTCCACCGCCCGGCTAATGGCACTCTAAAAATTAGCCTTGGTGTAGGTGTACCCTACCCCAAACCCATCCTGCCTCTTGAACTGCTGGATCATCATGCCAAGATGTGGCTCTCTGGCACTTACCAACTCAGGATCTGACGGAGGTAAAAGTTCTCATTCTAAGCATCAGCTAGCTCCTCTCTCAAAGAATCTAGCACCTCCATCTGAGACAAGCAAATCTCACACTCTCTATCAACTTGGACAGACTTCTCAGCTTTTAGCTTGACCAATTCCAATCTCATGGACAAGCAGTTCTCACAAACAGTGGGTGGAACTGACAAAGTCTCATGCTCTAGCTTAGGGTGTGTTTGGTTGAGCTGTGGCTGTGGGAAAAAGCTGTTGTGGGCTATGGGCTGTGGAAAAGCTGCTGTGGGAAGTCAGCTGTGAGAAAGCTCAAAGTCGTTTGGCTGAAACAGCTGTGAACAAGCTGCTTTGAGCTGTGAGTTGTGTAAAAAAATTAATTTATGAAATTTTGTATGGGTGTATGAAATTTAAAATGTCAATTTATAAAATTTTGTATGGTTGTATGAAATTTGAAATGTCAATTTATGAAATTTTATATGGTTGTATCAAATTTTAAATGTTAATTTATGAAATTTTGTATGGTATGAAATTTGAAATGTCAATTTATGAAATTTTGTATGGTTGTATGAAATTTGAAATGTCAATTTATGAAATTTTTGTATGGTTGTATGAAATTTGAAATGCCAATTTATGAAATTTTGTATGGTTGTATGAAATTTGAAATGTCAATTTATAGAATTTTGTATGGTTGTATGAAATTTGAAATGTCAATTTATGAAATTTTGTATGGTTGCGAAGCCAAAAGCCAAAAGCCACAGAAAGCAGGTCTGGAGGAGCTTTCACATTTACACTGCACCAAAAGCTGCTTTTACTAAAAGCCGCTGGATAGAAATATACCCTTTGGTTTGGCTTTTGGCTTCCAGGAAGCAAAAGCTGCTTCCGGAAGCCAAACCAAAGGGACCCTTAGTCTACTCCAACTCATCTCTCACTCTCACTAACTCGCCGAACTGCTCATTACTCTTGTCTCTCAGCTCAGCTAAACTAGCTAAATGGGATGAGCAGTCAACATAGGGCACGACGATAGTGGCATGAGCATGTTTCAGCTCCAGCTGAGCGCTTTCAAGCTTAGTGGCCAAAGCATCTCTCTCATCTACCCTCTCTGTGTACCTGGACTTCAGAGTCGTCAGGTCACACAACAACACGTCACAGTTAGGGCACTCACTGCTACCACCAAAGCAATGTGAAGAAGACAAACTCTCAATCTTTCCCTTTGCCATGGCAAGCTCACTCTCCAGCTCATCTATCCTCTTCTTAGCCCTCTAAGAAGTTTCTCCCGATACCTCAACTCCTGAATGTTCTCTTCTTGCAAATTAACAATTTCTTGTTCATAGGAAGATACCTTTTCATCGTCATCGGAGTTGTCAAAGGAGCCCTTTTCTTCCTTATCCCCAAGAGCCATTGAGCTGAAGCTCTTGCGAGATCTTCGGCTGTGATGCGAGCGAGTCTTCAGCTTGTCCCTGAAGGCCATGAAGAAGAGCCCCGCCGGATCATCCTTGTCCTTCTTGATCATGATCTCCTCATCACTTAAGATTGATGAAGAGGAAGAAGAAGACGACCTCTTAGAGTAGCTTCTCTCCATCTCGGCGAAGAAGGCCTTGTCTCGCTTCTTGTTCTCGCACCGGTAGTCCTTCAGGGCCTTTAGAAAGAACCTCGTCTTGGGCTTGCCCTTTGTGAAGGTGGAACTGTCGTGCTTTCTGGAGTCATAGAAGCCTCCACCAGTGCCCTTCTTGTGACTGTTCCGCTTGGGGTAGTCGGTGATGAAATGACCTGGATCACCACACTCAAAGCATCCAGATTTTGTGCCGTGTATTTTGAACATTCGTTTATCATAGACACGACGCACCCGGATGTTAAACAAACACAGATCATCATCTCCTAGCGAATCAAGCTGGTCCTCGGAGATAGACATCAAAGAAAACACAGCACAACTCAAGGAGGAGGAGTAAGCAGAAGGTGTCGCAAGGGCCAGGGTTTTTGAGCCGGAACTAGTGAGATTTGATCTCAACTAGATATCAACCTCTGTGGCCTTGAGCTTACTGAAAAGCTCTGCGAACAAAGCCTCCACCGGCTTTGCACCAGGTACCCGGATTAGGCCGGCCCGATTCCGCAGCTCTCTCAGCCCGGCAATCACTCACCGCCCGTGTACCTGAGTCAATCCTGGTCAACAGTTCAGTGGGTCTTCTACTGCTTTTGGCCCATGTACTCGGATTGGGCCAGCCCGACTTCACAGCCTCCTTTGCCCGACAGTCGCTCGCTTCCCGTGTACCTGAGTCACACGTGGCCCATGAAACAGCAGATCTCTTCTTCTTCTGTCCTCTTTGACTATCGTTGACAATGACTCATCACTTCTGGAGCCATGAGGCCCACGCTATTTCAGCATGGCTTCTCAATCTCCCCCTTGATGAGTGCATTGTCAACACTCCTTTCTTTCAGCTCTTCAGCACCTGTGAACAAATGTGGAAACACGAAAACAAAGCACAAGAAAACAAAGAAGAAGAAAAATAAGGTAAAAGTTTAACCCTAATGACCAAAAGCCGAACAGAAGCAAGAAGTGGTCATTATGGTTAACCAAAACGTAAAAGCTCAAAATGAGTGCTATCTCAGAACAACAAGGAACAAGGATATCAACAGAGTGCTATCTCAGAACAACAAGGAACAAGGATATCAACAGAGTAAGAACTCCCCCTTAAACTCTGATCCCAAATTTTCTCCCCCTTGTTGACAAGTGAACTCATCAAGCACTCAAAAGAGACACAGACTCCCCCTGAAATGCAACTCCCCCTCAAAATATGCAGTAAATTCAACTGGAGTGCATGTGGAGTGTAGAAAGCATGCTTCTCAAATATGATTGACTGCAATTACAACATCTAACAAGTATAGCAAAAGACATACTATCTAAGACACATGGCATGATCAGTGCAACAGATGATATCTAAGGAAAGTCATTAGCACGCATTTTTTAGTTTTTGCAAACAAAAGCATCACCACATTTTTGAGTAAACAAGCGAGGTAAAGCATGAGATGCAAAAGCTAACTGAAATTTAACAAGATAAGCATTGTCCAAAACAAAGTGCTTTAGGAAACTTGTTATCATTTCAATGTTCAAACTTTTTCTTTTCGCTTTTTCATTTATGCCAGGGGTTATTTGCGTGTCAAACCTTATGCTGACCGACCAAGTCAAGCCTAGGCCAGAACTGGACCATCAGAAGCTTAAGACATTGGTCTTGGCATACACTACACTGTCCTAGTTCGTACCAAAGTGCAATGATACGCAGTCCAGAACAATGCAATGCGACAAAACAAACCCACCTGGATCTTTTCAAGTTTATGCATAAAAAGACATGGAAATTTCATTTTTCTAGATTTTTCATCATTTTTATAGCACATATCCATGTTTGAAAGCAGAAGGATGTCCAAGTTGCATGTTTGCATCTAAGTCAGGAACTAGCTACAAGGCATGTAACAGATAGCAAGAGCACTTAGCTTACACATGCTAGTTACCAGAAGCAATGGTGATCATTTTCCAAGTTTAAAGCGTAAAAGCCATGCTTATGAAAGATATCAGACATATCAAGTGAACTGAAGCAAAGCATGATCATCAACAAGTAATCAAAAGCATGTACTAGCTAGAATAAGTAAAGCAGTACAATCATATAACAGAAGCAGCTCTAAAGTGTGATATGTGAATATGCAGGATATGAACACACACAAAAGGACTCAAGAAAAGAGTAAAGAAGAAAGAAAAACTGACGCAAAATATCCTAAAAAGGATACACAACACCCAAATCCCCTCGTAAACGCTCAAATGTAGACTGATCTAGGGGTTTGGTGAAAATGTCAGCCAACTGATGATGGGTATCAACATGAACAAGGTCAATGACACCTTTCTCATATTGATCCTGCAAGAAGTGAAAGCGCACATCAATGTGTTTGGTTTTTGAATGGAGACAAGGGTTTTTCCCTACACTAATAGCACTTGTGCTGTCGCAAAACAATGGAACCCTGGTAGGAAAGAACAACCCAAAATCTCGCAGAGTGGAACTCATCCAAACCAACTGTGAGCAGCAGCTAGCAGCAGCTACGTACTCAGCCTCTGTGGTCGAAAGAGCAACTCCAGACTGCTTTCGAGAAGACCAAGAGACAAGAGAAGAACCAAGAAACTGGCAAGTACCGGAAGTCGACTTGCGATCCAACCAGCACCCACCAAAGTCGGCATCCGAAAAGCCAGATAAATCGAGAGAAGATGATGTTGAATAGAAAAGACCAAGATCGGGCGCATAAGTGAGATACCTGAAGATGCGCTTGATAGCCTGCCGGTGAGACGCGCGTGGTGAAGACTGGAAGCGCGCGCACAGTCCCACGGCGAACTGAATGTCCGGTCTGGTCACCGTCAAGTACAACAGCGAACCGATCATCCCTCGAAACTCTCTCTCGTTGACCTTGATGCCGCTCTCGTCCTTGTCCAGACCCCCAGATGTGCCCATCGGGGTCATCTGCGGCTTTAATTCACCACCAAAGTCAAATTTCTTAAGCATATCACGAGTGTACTTACCTTGGTGGATGAAGGTGCCGTCCTTGGTCTGCTTGATCTGGAGCCCTAAGAAGTACTTGAGCTCACCCATGAGGCTCATCTCAAACTCGTTGTGCATCTGCTCAGAAAACTTGGACACAAGAGAATTAGTAGTACCACCAAAGATAATATCGTCCACGTAAATCTGAGCAACTAAAAAATCTGAAGCATCTCTGAGCAAGAAAAGAGTTTTATCCACCGAACCCATCACAAAGCCCTTCCCCAAACAAAATTGCTTCAACCGGTCATACCAAGCCCTAGGGGCTTGCTTCAACCCGTATAAAGCCTTTTGCAACTTAAAAACATGTCGAGGAAACTTAGGGTTCTCAAAACCGGGGGGTTGCCTAACATAAACCTCCTCTTCTATGTACCCGTTCAGAAAAGCACTCTTGACATCCATTTGAAAAAGCTTAAAACCCTTCGAAACGGCAAAAGCTAGAAGAATACAAATGGACTCAAGATGGGCAACAGGAGCGAAGGTTTCTTCAAAGTCAATACCTTCCTTTTGGCAAAAACCCTGGGCAACCAGTCGAGCTTTGTTGCGCACCACAACCCCATCTTCACCTTGTTTGTTCTTGAATACCCACTTGGTGCCTATGGGGTTGCATCCTGGTGGCGGCTCAACTAGTGTCCAAACCCGATTGCGGACAAAGTTCTCAAGCTCTTCTTGCATAGCATTAATCCAATTAGAATCAGAAAGAGCATGAGAAACGTCTCTGGGCTCAAAAGATGCAACAAACGCAGATTCAGCAAACACAGCAAGAGAGGCAGAAGAACGCAAAGTTCTCTCAGTCAAATCACCAATGATGAGCTTTGAGGGGTGATCACGCTAAACTGTTCGGGTTCCCTGGTGATCAGAAGTCACCTCACCAGAGTCAGCAGCAGGCACCTCTGGACTCGACTGAGGGGGCTCAATCGTAGTGGAAGAAGTGATCAGAGGTCCGCCCTCGTCCTCAGTCGAAGTCTCAGAAGGTGTGGGCTCTGCAGGGGGTGCAGAAGGCCCACCCTCATTAGCGGCTGGAGTATCCTCATCTTCCTCGAAGATGGACTCTCCAAGCTCACCATCAGAAGGCTCAAAAGAAGGAGTCAAAGAAGGCAAGGACTCATCAAATGAAACCTCACAAGTCTCGACAAGCAGCTGGGATTCGAGGTTCCAAACACGGAAGCCTCGTGAATGCAATGCATAACCAAGAAAAACACCATCCCAGCAACGAGACTCAAACTTGTCCAAATGCCCTCCCTTCTTGAGCACAAAGCACTTGCAGCCAAATGCTTGCGAGTGGCTCACCTTGGGCTGTCTGCCAAACCGTAGTTCATATGATGTCTTACCAAGGTAAGCTCTAAGAAAGATGCGGTTGGCCAGATAGAAAGTCGTGTTCATGGCTTCAGCCCAAAAATGCCTAGGAGTCATGTGCTCATCGAGCATCGTCCTGGCCATCTCGACTAGCGTGCGGTTCTTTCGTTCCACAACGCCGTTCTGTGGGGGAGTGTAAGAAGAAGAAAACTGATGGTACAGACCCTGATCACTACAGAAGCTGACGAACTGAGAATTCTTGAACTCAGAGCCGTTGTCGGAGCGAATTGCTCGCATCCGACCATTGTTCTCATTCTTCAGCTTCAAAATCAGGTCATGAACAAACTGAAACGTTTCATCCTTAGACTCCAAAAAGAAAACCCACGAGAATCGAGAAAAATCGTCAACAATCACAAGTGCATACCACTTCCCACCGACTGAGCGTACCCGAGCTGGACCTACAGTGTCCAAATGTAAAAGCTCGCCTGCATACGAAGTCATCACCTGAGTCACAGGTGAGTGAGAAGCGGCAACCATTTTCCCATGACGACAGGGATGACAAACTAGATCCTTCTCCATCTTAAGCTTGGGCAATCCTCGAATGAGGTCCATAGAGCTCCACCTGACTAGCAGATCAAAGCTCAAATGACCTAACCTCATATGCCATTTCCAGAGCTCAGAGGAGGATCCAGCAATCAAACAGCGAGAAGGGTCAAAAGAACTAGAGAAGTCAATTCGAAAAACTTTACCGAATGGTAAAATCTGGCAAATCAAAGACCCTCTAGAATCAAGCACAGAAGAATTGCCCTTCTTAAAACGCACTTCCAAACCATCCTCAAGAAGTTGCGAAACAGAAATTAAATTGAAGTTCAAATTCTTAACCAAAGCAACATTCTTCAAAGAGAAATGATCTGAAATGCGAATAGAGCCTATGCCACTTACCTTCCCTTGACCACTGTTCCCGAAAGTGATGTACTCTTTGGAGCTTGGGGGAGTGAGACTGGAGAACCATCTGCGATGTCCCGTCATGTGGCGAGAACATCCTGAGTCCATGATCCAAACGTCCTCCAGTCCCCGATCCTGCACAATCAGTGGCTGTAAGTGGGAGAAAATGGTCCAGCACCAGGTTTAGCAAAAGAGCTAAACCAGTGTCGAGCCATCTGCTCAAAAGATGGAAAGCGAAAACCATCAAAAGAGTTTGGACCAAAACGCGGCTAAAAACACGGTCGTCGGTTCTGCCTAAACCTACGGCCACGAGGTCCAGGACCGTAGCCAACATGGTCTGGAGTTCTGCCGGAACGGACACCACCAATTGGAGCACGGGCAAGAAAGTCGTCTTCTCTACCACCACCTACACGACGCGGTCTGGCCTCCAGCCTCTCCCTGCGTTGAGAAACACGCAGTCTACCACCCTGCTGGTAGAACTGCTCCTGATCACCCCGAGCTCTCTCTGCTCTCTCAACCCGCCTCCTCCTGACGCAGAACTCCGCAAGATGCCCGTCTCTCTAACAGTACTCACAATGATAGGTGGGCTTCTTGGGGTGTGGTTGAGGCTTGGGATGTTTGGGCTTGGTGGTGTTAGGTGTAGTCTTCTTGGGTTGAGAAGGTCCAGGAAGAGAGTCTAGAGAAGAGTGGAGGTGTTTGGGCTTAGGGATCCAGATAGGCTTCTTGGGTGGAGCTTTGGATGGTTTATGAATCACTCCATACTTTGGCTGACAAGCCTAGGAGGACTCAGTGGAGTGAGTCTTGGGATACCTCTGCTCTGGAGTCATTTTACTCCACTCCACTGCCCGGCTAATGGCACTCTCAAAGTCAGCCTTGGTGTTGGTATAACCTACTCCAAACCCATCCTGCCTCTTGAACTGCTGGATCGTCATGCCAAGCTGAGGCTCTCTAGCACTGATCCAACTCAGGATGGAACGGAGGTAAAAGTTCTAATTCTGAGAATCTGCTAGCTCCTCTCTCAAGGAAGCTAGAACCTCCACCTGAGACAAGCAGGTCTCACACTCACTCTCTACTTGGACAGACTTTTCGGCTTTCAGCTTGATCAATTCCATTCTAAGAGACAGACAGTTCTCACAGACAGTGGGTGGAACTGACAGTGTCTCAAGCTCTAGCCTAGTCTGGGCAAGCTCAGCTCTCAACCTCTCCAAATCACCCAAATGCTCATCGCCCTTGGATTTCAGCTCAGCTAAGGCAGCTAGATGAGATGGGCAATGAACACAGGGTGCGACGACAGTGGCTTGAGCATCTTTCAGCTCCAGCTGAGCGCTTTCAAGCTCAGTGGCCAAAGCGTCCCTCTCATCAACCCTTTCTGTGTACCTGGACTTCAGAGTCGACAGGTCACACAGAAGCACCTCACACTTCGGGCACTCACTGCTATCACCCAAGAAAGGAGAAGAAGATAGACTCTCAACTCTGCCGTTGGCCACGGCAAGCTCACTCTCTAACTCATCTATCCTCTTCTTAGCCCCCCTAAGCAGTTTTTCCCGATATTTCAACTCCTGACAATTGCTCTCAAGTAAATCAACGATTTCGCGCTCGTAAGATGATACCTTGTTGTCGTCGTCGTCGGAGTCGTCGGAGGAGCTCTTTTCTTCCTTATCCCCAAGAGCCATTGAACAGAAGCTCTTCGGGATCTTTGGCGCTGGTGAGAGCGGCTCTTCGGCTTGTCTCCGAAGGCCATGAAGCAGAGGCCCGCTGGATCGTCCTTGTCCTTCCCCTTCCTGATGGCGATCTCCTCATCTCTTGAGCTCGATGAAGAGGAAGAAGACGTGGACCGCTTGGAGTAGCTCTTCTTCATCTCGGTGAAGAAGGCCTTGTCGCGCTTCTTGTTCTCTCGCCGGTAGTCCTTCAGGGCCTTCTTGAAGAATCGAGTCTTCGGCTTGCCCTTGTTGAAGGATGAGATCTCATGCTTGCCGGAGTCGTGGAAGCTGCCACCGGTGCCCTTCTTGTGTCCATTGCGCTTGGGGCAGTCGGCGATGAAGTGTCCTGGATCACCACACTCAAAGCATCCGGATTTTGTGCCGTGTCTTTTGAACATTCTCTTGTCATAGACACGACGCACCCGGTTGTTAAAGAGACACAAATCATCATCTCCCAAGGACTCAAGCTGGTCCTCAGTGATAGACATCAAGGAGAACCCAGCACAGCTCACAGCAGAAGGATCAGCAGAAGGTGTAGCAAGGGCCAGGGACTTTGATCCAGAACCAGTGAGATTTGATCTCAACTAGATATCTACCTCAGTGGCCTTCAGCTTGCTAAATAACTCAGAAATGGTCAAGGTATCGTAAGAAGTGCTCTCAACGATAGAGGATACCTTGATCTCCCAGATCTTTGGGTCCAAGGTATGGAGAACCTTGAGTGCCTGCTCATGATCTGAGACTAACTGAGCACCCTCAGCCTTGTTGTCCCGAAGCTTGTTAATGATCGATTGAAAGCGACCAAACAAAGCTTCAACAGATTCACTCGGCTTTTGTGTGAAGTTCTCGTACTCACGCCGGTAGGTCCGATAGAGCCGAGCCTTGACCTGAGCTGTTCCCTCATGGTGTGCCTTGAGGGTAGCCCAGATCTCTCTCGCAGTGGAGACATGGCTCACACGCTCAAACTCAGTGGGACCTAAACCAGAGAAAAGAATGTTCACAGCCTTACTGTTGCTCAGATGCTGAGCAATGATACCAGCAGTACCCTGCTCAGTGACTGGCAATATGACAAACGTGGTGTGAACGCAAATATCCCAAATGTCCGAACCCTGGCTCATGAGATAGGCTCGCATGCGAGTCTTCCAATAGTTATAGCCATAGGCTTCCAAGGACGGGACCTTGCCAGGAGACGTCATAGTCACTACTGGGGTTTAGAACCAGTTAAGGTATGGAAAAAACCTAACCTCGCTCTGATACCACTTGTAGGACCGAAAGTAGCGACCAGAGGGGGGTGAATGGGCGCCTTATTAAAAATTCTTTCGAATATATGGCCTGTTCCCAACACCCAACGCACCTCAAAAGACTAAGCAGCAAAGACTGAACAGATAGCCTAAGTCTAAAGATATCTAGCCTAGAAGCAACTAATGTTTAAAACAGAGAAATAGTGCTAATAGACAGATAAACAGTAAACACAAGACAAGGCAAGACAAACTTCTCAGTAGAACAATTCTAAGTGCACAGAGAATGGAATGAGAAGTTACCGTTCGAAAGTTTGTCTCCTGTTCGAAACTTGGCGAAGCCTGCTTCGCTGGTCGAAGCCTGCTTCGCTAGGCCGAAGCCTGCTTCGGAAGTCGAGGCCTGTCGAGGTTGAGCGAAGGTTGACGTGCCGAAGTTTTGTTTCGTCTAGCCTAGTTCGAAGTGGCAGGAAGCGAAGTATGACAAAGTCGGAGCCTGCTTCGAAGTGTGTACTTTGAAGGCAAGGCTTCGAACACAGCTTCGAACCGAGTGCTTCGAAGCCAAACCTTCGAACAGACAACTTCGAATGCAACACACAGACGGACAACCTTCGAACAAAGAAGCGAAGCCTGTCACACGACAGAAAAACCAAATTCGAAGCCTACACTCTACCTTCGAAAAGAGCGAGCTTCAAAAAGAGAAGTGAAGGCTGACACGTGACAGAGAAACCAAAACGAAGTGTATCAGTAAGATTAGCTTCGAAGCTAACTCCGAAGCCTGACGAAGTATCGACTTCGAACAGCTCGTGACTGAGAACACCTTCGCAAAGACTATCGAAGTATGTGAAGCTGACAGAGTGCAAAGTGTTCTGCGAAGCTAGAGACACAGCACAAAAATGAAGCCGAAGTTCAAGCGAAGCCTTCGAAGATTTTAGATCGAAGCCTGCCTCACGGAGCTGAGGGGCTTCGAACAGGGAGGGTGGCTTCGCCAGGAAACAGTCAGAAAAGGTACTCAGCCCTGTCAACTTCGATCAAAAAGCTGCGCAGAAAAGTAAAAAGCTGGCACTAGTGTACTGTTGCTACAGTGTAGTAGTACTACTTGCAACAGCAAGAACTAGTACTACTTGCGTGAAGAACACACGCAATAGAAGCTTCCGAAGCCTCAAAATCCATGGAAAAACTTGTTGTGCGAGTGAAATGAAGCCATTAAAAACTCTGCAGATGCTGCACACGATTTGAGAATAGAAACTTCACTGCAACAATAAATGCAAGGCAATAAAAACAAGGGCAAAAATTCCTGGCTGCGCAAGAATGAACAGGAGAGGAGAGAGGCAAAGCAAGAGACAAAATGACCCAAAGGAGTAGTATTGATTTTAGCAAAAGGGTAGTCCAAACCCTAGGGATTGAGGCCCTATTTATAGGCTGCCCAACACTAGGAATATTCCACCAGTCCCTTAGGGTTTTTACAGACGCAAGAATAAAGGAAAAGACTCTACTGCCCTTAGGTATTTTTACAGACACAACTGACTGACTGTGGGCCTAGAGATACAGATGACTTATCCGGAAGCTAAGATTTTGTAGCGACTACGGCTTCTCTTCTGGACAGTCGGATACAAGATCGACGGTTGTCAGTTTTGCGCCGAAACTGACAAAGCCTCCATCGGCTTTGCACCAGGTACCCGGATTGGGCCGGCCCGATTCCGCAGCTCTCTCAGCCCGGCAATCACTCACCGCCCGTGTACCTGAGTCAATCCTGGTCAACAGCCCAGTGGGTCTTCTACTGCTTCTAACCCATGTACCCGGATTGGGCCAGCCCAACTTCGTAGCCTCCTCTGCCCGACAGTCGCTCGCTGCCCGTGTACCTGAGTCACACGCGGCCCATGAAACAGCAGATCTCTTCTTCTTCTGTCCTCTTTGACTATCGTTGACAATGACTCATCACTTCTGGAGCCATGAGGCCCACGCTATTTCAGCATGGCTCCTCATTGGTCAAGGTGAAGTTGGAGAACCATGATGACTTTCCGGTCATGTGGTGCGAACAACCGGAATCCATGATCCACTTGTTCTCCAAGCTTCCATTTTTTCCCTACACAGTGCAAGAAGATCTCGAGTATTCAGTGCTGGGTTAGTAACAAAATGTTTAGGAATCCAGCACTGAACAACTCGAGAGTTAGACAATAAAAAAGACTATGCATAATATGAATCATGATGATGAAAGCGAGGTCTACCTGCAAAGCGATGAGGTCTCCCAAAATTATGTGGACTAAAACCACTAACACTTGGTCTAACATCATATGAAGCATGATGTAAACAATGATGGGTATAGTCACTCATATAACCACGAGCAGCCTCAAAATCAGAATGAAAGCAATAATCATACTCATGCATTCCTAAATATGGGTAATACATGTCCTGAAAGTTCATATCATGAGCACGACGTTCATCCTTGATACGTCGGTAACAAAACCCAATCAAATGACCTACACGCTGACAATAAGAGAAATGATAAACTTTCTTATTAGTAGGTACATAAGTTTCAGGTGCAAATATCATAGTTTTTCTGGGTTTCTGCTTGGAGTCTTTCTTTGGTGGTGCAATGATTTTCTTTGTAGGTTGGGTAGGATTCTTGGCTTTTTGAGTAGTGTCTAACTGGGCTCTATCTTTCTTAAGGGTAGTAGGTGGAGTGAACACAGTTTTGCTCATAGTATTTGGTGTATTTCTCTCATAATCCAACCCTAGAGATAACCCTGCCTGTCAGCACACATTTTTGTTTTAGCCAAAAGCAAATCAATTTTACCCTTCCCTTTGGTACACTTATCCACCATGGAAAGAAGATAATCATTCTCACACTTAAGTTTTTCGACTTGCTCTCTAGCGAAGTTGAGTTAGTCCTTAAGGGTGATGCAGGTGGAACATGTCGACTGCACATCCTTAGAACACTCAGCACTCTCCAATCTAGCCTTAAGTTCATCAACATGCATATCCCTCAAATTTATGCTTTCAAAAAGTAAATAACAATTCATGCATTCAATGATGACACAAGGACTAGACTCCACCTCCAAAAGCTATTTCTGAACAATTTCATGTTTTTCAAGGTTTTGAGCTTGAATCAGACGTAGTTGAGCAAGTTCGTTCATAACAACAAGACAAGACTCACATTCAGCATTTTTCATACTTAGACTTCAGCAAGACAAGTTTAATGGAAAGAGATTCGATTTTGAATTTTAGTTTCTTTCGTTCTTTAGTAGCAAGTTTAAGTAGTCTATCCTGTGAGATGATAGCATCATGTAATTCATCGTTTTGAACAAGAAGCTGGTCATGGGATATACTTACCTCAGATGAGTCTAGCTCATCGCTACTATGTTTGTCGTCGGCCATGAAGCAAAGATCGGTGAAGTCTTTTGTCTTCTTCTCCTTCTTTTCTTCATTCTTGGATGGCTCTTCTTCATCGGAGCTTGGCTCCTCACTTGAAGTATTGTCGATGTCACTGAGGGTGGCCACAAATGCTCTGGCTACTCTTTTTGCCACTTTTCCATTCTTTCCATTGAAGAAGGGTTTTTGTCTCTTTTCTGGTGGTTGTGCTCATGTTCATTCTTTGAATTCAGTTTTTGGCAATTAGCTTTGATATGATTAAGGTCTCCACACTCAAAACATCCTCGAGAGCCTCCTCATCTTTGATCTCGTCTATCATTATAGAATTCGGTGAACTTTTTGACTATGAGAGCAAGCTCTGCATCGTCCAATGTGTCCACCTGTTCTTTAGTGATAGAGACTAATGAAGACAAGGCAAAACCTCCAGAGAAAGCACAAACTCCAGAACCACCAGAAAGATTACCTCCAGATGAGGTGCCACTGCTAGAACCATAAATTAGTGCTATGGATTGTGGCAAAGAGTTCCCAATTCCCGAACAAGACGCCTTGGCAATCTCGGTGTACTCAAGCTTACTGAAGAGTTCATCGCAAGTCAAAGTGTCAAAGCTTGCCGACTCTTCAATACTAGAGATCTTCACCTCCCATATGCTATGATCAAGAGCATAGAGAAGTTTGATAGCTCTATCATGGTCCGAACAAGCTAAAGTCCTAGTGGAGCACAAGTTGTTCACAATCCCATCAAATCGAGCAAACATGACATCTACAGATTCACCGGGGCCTTGCACGAACATTTGATATTCTTGATTATATGTGCTTTGCCGCCTAGCCTTAATCTGAGTAGTGCCCTCATGAAAAGTTTTCAAAGTTACCAAAATCTCACATGCAGTTCGTAGGCGCTGGACCCTGTCAAACTCATTGTGACTCAGACTGATGAATAGTATGTTTCTTGTTTTGCTATTACAATCATATTGTTCCTTCTCAGTCTGTGAGGTGCGAGTTTTAGGAATCACATATTGTGAATCAACAATGTCCCATATAGAACTTCCTTGGGTTAGTAGATAAGCCTCCATGCGCACCTTCCAATAGGCAAAATGTCGACCATCGAACATCGGAATCTTAGAATTCTTGTCCATGTCGCCAAAAGGATCACAAGCCAGTTAAGGTCAACTTGTGATCTAACCGGCTCTGATACCAATTGTGGGATCTGATTAGGCGACTAGAGGGGGAGGGGTGAATAGGCGCTGTTGGCGTAGAAGATTACGCTAACAGGTTCTCTAAGATTAAGAACTAACAAACAATGAATTTGTATTGAGAACTATCTCAAGCCTCTGAATTGGATAATAGCTTGAGTAGTCCGAAATTATGTATTGAATAGCTGAGTATTCGATGCCTATTACAGGGTAGGAAGGAGGGTATTTATAGGCAAAAAGTCCAAGGAAAAGACCTATTTACCCCTCAATTACAACCGACATAGTGGAAACTATTTGGTACCCTGAACAGGGTTAAAATGGTAAAATCTACCCGGAGTAAGTAGATAAGCCAAACATCTTATCAGACTTGCAGTTGACCACCAGAGCTTCATAGCCTGTGGAGGGTACCTTCGGGTTGTAAGTCGAAGCACCCTTCGGCTTAATGATTCCACCACCTTCGGGCATAAGCTCGAAGTTTTGAAGCCGATAAGTTATCTTGAACTATTAATCTCTAAGTCCTGAAGGTGAAGTATTTTCCCCCAACAGTAGCCCCTCGAATATGCTTCTCCGATTTTAACCTGTATAGTAGAGAAGCAGTATACGCAAGGAATATTTTCATATTCTGAGACTTAGAGAAATTTGAAGGCGTTACAATTATTCGAAGGGCCTCTGACCCCGAAACATCCAGGCAACGGCCTCGAACTAGAACTGTTGTGTGAACGCTTAATGAGAAAGAGAACCGTTGCGGAGTTTAAATGTCATGAGGAGCCGTTAATCTGGAGCCGTTACTCTACAAGTAGCCGTTATGCTCTTGAAAAGGTAATGGTCAAAATTTACTACGGACTCACACCGTTTCGCTTCCTGGGCCCACCTGCCAGCGATGGAAGTTGAACCTGCAATGTGAATGCAATTGAAGCGCAACAACTATCAGGAGGCTATAAAAGGGGAATCAGAATTCACCGAGAACTTTTCCCGTGTTTGACATCCGAAACTTACTCTCCTCAACCTCCAAATCTCTCAACTTCCCGAGCAATTGAGCCATGGCAAGGACCAACCACACCGTGCCAGCGGCTGCGGGCACTTTGGCGCAGAGACAGGCTTGGGCAGCTTCAGTGGTAGCGGCAATGGCGGGGGCTCCGGGAGATGTTTGGCCCAAGAACCCTCGAGAGCTCCGCCCTCCATCCAAGAAGAAAATCCCACAAAGCTTCCTCATTGGCCAGTCTACAAGCACCGTAGAGTCCATAGAAGAAGCCGTGGACGGGAAGCTAGGGCCCGGAATGAGGACTCAAGTCCCCGGAACAGAGTCGACCCCGAGGCCACGAAGCGGAGAAGTTGTAGTCTTCGAAGCATTCTTCGAAGTGGGTCTGGGGCTCCCTGCCATCAACTTTTTATCAGATGTACTAGAAATGTTTCATATTATCTTGCCTCAACTGTCTCCCAATGCCATCGCACGGCTAGCCATCTTCCAATGGGCGCTTCGAGCTAAAGGATGCGAAGGACGATCAGAGGTCTTCGCCGCCACTCACGAGGCTATCTGCCAGCCGAAGCCACAAGATGGCCCCGGAGACACCAAGGTGATAACAGCCTTCGGAAGTGTTAACTTCCAGCTGCGGAGGGAGCATGCTCAGCACTTTCTAGCAAAGGCCATCAACGACCGATAGTACACCAACTGGATCATCCGGTGGTTCTACGCCGAGGTCAGAGAAGATTCCCCCTTCATCGGACCTCTCCTAGAAATCTGGTTTCAGAAGGAGGCGGAGGTCACCCCGAACCCTAGCCTACTCTCAACACGGTTAGGGCTATTAACTTCAGTTGCCAGTCGCATGAGCATGAGCATGAGCATGCATGACTGGCCAATAGCGTTCCAAAGCGCTTCGGAGGGTGAGCTTCAAAGTCTAGGTAAGCCTTCGAACTTCCTGCAATAATATGTTAAAAGAAAAATAACATACTTATAATATGCTACCTTCTTTCAGCGGCTCCACTAGCGTTAGCCCCGGAGCAGATAACAAGAGCCACCGAACGGGTGCTCGGAGCCCCTACGGTGGCTGAAAGGCAAAAAAGAATAGAGCTCGTGGGAAGCTGGGAACGCTCTAACAGAGTATGGGGGGCCCTAAGAATGGTGCCTCCTCCTCTGCAAGACTTCAACCCGACCGGAGCGCCCCCTAGAAAAGAAAAGTCATTGTCGAGCCCTCGAAGAAAGCCGGCAAGACTACCATTAAGAAAGGGAAAAAGGTAGTCAAAATTCCTCCTCAACTAACCCCAGCATCTTCTGCTTCATCCCTGGGCATTCAGAGCTCAGCTTCAGATGACTCTGGGAACAAAGGCTCCGAAAGCAAGGGCTCTGACGCCCAATTGGCAAAAGACTTTGAGAACTATCTTCTGGATGGCAACGAAGATGAAGCAGTGGCCACAACCGAAGCTTCTGCTCGGGAGGTTGCGGAGGTGGGCACGGTGCACACTCCTACACCCGTTGCTGCGAGTTCGGAGCTGGAAATAGCTATCCCCAACTCACCCGTGGTTGGGGTGATAACAACGGAGGTCAAGCCACCAGCAGCGGATACACCAGAGAGGACTTTGGGGGACGACCTCGATGAGATTCTCCGAATGTACGAAGTCCTGGAGGACTCGACAATTTTACCTCAAGGCACCTACGAAGGTAGACTTCGAAACTTTTGCCTTTGTCAATTCCTGCAACAGTTATTACTCGCAAATGTTCATCAAGTACCTTAATGTTGTAGGTGCGTCGAAGGGTAACGTAACCCCGGCCACAGATGAAGCTCCAGCTTCTCCCGGAGTTGCGGCTCCGATGGACACCACGGCTCCAATGGACGCCCCGGTTCCGGCGGTGGGAGCCATCTACGTCGAAACGGTTCTGGCCGAAGGGACACCAGTCGAAGGAGGATCCACCTCCACCAAAGTCGCTCCTCCGGCCTTCGTACCAGGAAGGGTAAAAAGCATGACAAGTCTTGGACTCCCTCCTGCCCCGATGACAATGCCTTCTTCCAACGAGACTTCGGCAAGTAACTCGGAAGAAGAGGCATCTGCAGATGACCGCCAGGCTTTGTCCTGGCTCCCTTTGTTGGCTCCCTTCTTGGAGCAATGAACGGGCCTCTGGGCACTTCTGGAGCCCTTGGTGGAGAAAGGCCAAGAAGTCATAAACTCCGACTTGGTCTCCGTCTTGAGCGAAGCCAGAGCCCCGGAGCTTAATATAGCCCTCGAAAGGGCTGCCCTTCAGGTATATAAAGTACCACAAATATCTTTAATTGAAAAATGTTACTGCTTGGTACTTACTTGCTCTTCTTGCAGCAATTTGTCCTTGCTAGAGCGGCGGCGACTTCCAACGAAGTCGAAACCAACCGGCTCAAGAGGAAGATTACCACCCTCCAATCCGCACTCAAAGACTCCGATTATGTTGTTGATAATCCTTGCAGGAGAGAGTTGAGTCTCGGGTAGAATCAACAGATAATATCAAACAAAATCAAGTAGATTATACAAGAGAAAGCCTCCCAGAAGATTGATTCAAGCAAAAACCGAACATCAAACTCACTTGTGCTTGTGAAGGACTATAGCGGCACTTGCCCCTGAAGCTTTCTCCCAGCGATGAACTTCTCGGTAGAACAGGATTGCAGTTGTTGCTTCTGTAGTTAATACGAAAAAGGCACATCAATAGTTCTCAGACAGTGCTCAGGAATTAGACCAAAACAACATCTAATAGAAGTATATCACAGATCTAAAGCAAATAGCAAGCAGAACAATTTGATTGAGACAAGCCGAATGAATGAGAAAGAAAAAGAGTGATGGCGGCTTGAACTCTGTAGCAAAACCAGATAATAAACATAGTGGTTTACTTGACAAAACGAATAGTACGCTCACTTGTAATTAGAGAGAAAAGGAACAACCTACTGTATTGAGTCAAGGCAAAATTTCAAAGAAATTTCACCATGAAGAACACAAAAAAGAAAACTTCAGCACACAAGGGAAAGATGAATATAATTCTGGTTAGGTAGCCCCCAAAATTACAGCCAAAAAGTCCCCTATCCCTTGGGCATGGGGTCCTTTATATAGGCAAGCCCATTAAAGTATTCCCCAAAATGCCATTAGGGTTAATGTTCTAGGTATTTACCTAATTGAATTATGTATTTTCAGAATTATCAATTCTGAAAAATTCATTAATGTATACTCCTAATTTATTACCTCATTGACCCTATTATTTTAATATTTTTTCCGAATTTGAAAATTCCAAAAAATACTAAAGATTACACTTAATCTAGACTACTAAACAGAAAAATAAACTCCTATTTATTGGAATTAAAAACATTTTGTGATGTGACGGTTTTCAGCAAAAACCGACAAAGCCTCCTAGATCTTCGACATGTGTTGTTAGTCCGTGAACTCGACTACCAGCAAGTCTCTCCCACTCTCGATCACTCGAGTCGCCTTGTCACTTGCACTAGCTTCCCTTTCGTTGACTTGTTCAACACTTCATCTCGATCATCAGGTCTCCCATGTCTTGCCTTATCTCCATGCATACGCCTGAGATCACTTTCAACTTCAACTAGCATCCTCGACCATCTGGCATTAGACTCCCTGTCTAACCCTAATCACCCGCCATCGATAGTTGACAAGCATTTCAACCCTGCACACATGAGACAAGAAAAACACGCAACTCCATGCAACCCATACCATGACTCACACAGACAAGCAAATTATCCAAACAACCTTGTCAATCATTCATCATAAAGATAGAACCACAGTGAAAGCCTCACTTGGTTTCTCATGATACTTATCCAGCTGAATAACATTGTATCTTTGTTATTCATTGGAATAGGGTGGCACTACGTAGAATGTGGTCTGATGGTATTCTTGATAGTAGAAAATGGCATTAATGGCCGAAATTATCAAAATATCAAATTTGGTAATTTTGGGCCGAAAATATGTAATTTACGGCACAGGCCGAAGCCCCGAAGTGCCGAAGGCCCATTTGCATAGGCTTTCAGCTGCCCCTTCATTGGTCCTGCTTCACAAGCATGCTTCGGCCTATCGGGCCTACTTTGGCAGCCTGTCGGAGGCCCACTCTAGGAGGCCATGGTCTAAATCTGGTTAATAAATATCGAGTTGTTTTGATCTCTAATCAAATCTTAATTTTTTTTAGTTGAATTCTAGTCAGATTAGGCTTAGATATAGAGCCGGTACATCAAGTCTAGTCCCTATAAATATAGGGGTGAGGTCGATTCAAAGTGATCACATGATCAATCCTTCGAAGCCCTTGCTTTGAATCGTACCTTTATTTTTCAGTCTACCTTTCCTGCCCTAGGAGTAGCTCTAAAGTCCATCTTTGTGAGTTTTCATCATAAACTCTCCATCCATCATGTCGAAACCATGCTAAGCCTTGTTGATTCGCTTGTGAATCATCAGTTAATCTACGTAACAGATTGCTACCCTTCGTTTTATCGGTTTCCTTTATCTACACTTGATAATTCGATCTCTAGGCCGAATTGGTATTTGATTTCAGTGTTTTTGCAGAGTTTGCACCTAGATCTCATTCTCCAAGGGTTTCTATCTCAATATGGCCCCCGTTAGGTGACTTTCAGATCCAAGAGGCAAGTTTCGGAGACTATCGGATCAATCTCTGGCAGGTCCACACTCCACCTATTCGTGCTGGATCCATCACGCTGTTGTCGGTCTAACCGATCTTGCGCGTCGGAGCCACATCTCACTGGGGTTGCTTCGCACCGGGAATACATCAAGTCAGAGTCGCTGCATTGATCTTCATTGTACTGGAGTACTTCGCATAAGGCCTCGTCACGCTAGAGACTTCGCACCAAGCCATGTGGTTCAGAGGCGATTTTGTGTATGTCTGTCTGTCCGAGCCTCGTCTTAGTCAGATCGGTCCAGATACCGAAGGCTATCTTTGACGCACCCTTCACAACAGATTCCAAAGGTACCCTTCGGTGACCCCTTCGCATAGCACACTTCGATCCCATAGGCTCCATTTGCCGGTTCGGTTTAATTACTTTCTATAACAATTCAGTTAATTGAATAATCTTGCTTTGAAGTTATTTGATTGCCTAGCGACTCCATTATTCCCTTACCACTGTTTAAGGGTCATCGAAACACAACGTCGGCATTGTGTTCCGCTTAGGGTTGTTCCTAAGTATCCGCACATTTTTGGATCGTCGGATCGACGTCAGTATATTGGCGTGTTTTAATGCAGGACACTTTTTGGCGGCTACGCTGGGGAAAGACATGCCAATCACTTCTACATCGGCGATGGGTACACCTACTACTTCTACATCAGCGGGACCCTCTACGTCGATGGATCCGGTGGGTAGCGCAGAATTTGACAACTGCAACATCAGCGTCCTCACCCTCGACGACCTCTCCAAGGAGGATAAGGCGGAGATCGAGACCAAGACAAAGGAGCTACGCGCTCTTTTACTTTGACGCTTCACCAAGACATGCGGGGACTTCGTCAAGCACGACATCAACATCCCTGATCTCCTCGGGAATAAGGTAACACCATCGTCCCCTCGGATGTCCTCCTATGACATCGAGCAAAAGATAGACAACACAATAGACCAGGCCGTTAGCGCTACCATTGCAAACCGCGTAGTGGCCATAGTCAATTAGAGAATGGAGGCGATGTTCAGGAGATTTAGCTTTTCTGACACCGCTTCTCCCACTCCAATAGCTAGCGTACCCCCTGCCCATTATATACACAGTAGGACCAATGGGAGCACCGGGAAGACCATAACATCTACGGCCACATAATCCATGGCCAATACGGTATATGGCCATGGCGGTCAGACTGCCCCTGCCACATATTATGTGCTGCCACCGCCCGCACCTGCGCAACCTTTCCCTGCGCTGCCCGCACCTCCTGCTCCCATGCACCCAGATAGGTCCGAGTACATCCCATGTCACGAGCCACCACGAGAAGACGAGCCACACGACTGACACCATGATATACCACCGCATGTCGCGCCCCCGCATGAGAGACACGCGCAGACAAGTGGCATAGATGATATCGAGGATGGATTCATGCATTGTTTAGAGCGTGTGCAGGTTGGACACCTAGGGGTATGTTAGGGTTTACCACAAGCCGTAACCCAATCACTTCGACACCATCTCATACCCGCGCATCGTTAAGGTGCCTGAATTTAAAAAATTTGATGATGAAAGTAGTAAAACCACCGTAGAGCACAAAGGCCAATTCCTAGCATAGAGTGGCGAAGCTAGTGGGTCAGATGCATTGAAGCTTAGATTGTTTTCTCTATCACTTTCTGGCAACACTTTCACTTGGTTTTCGGTGCTGCCGCCGAACTCTGTCTAGACTTGGGCCTAGTTGGAGCAGAAGTTCCATGATTATTTTTATACTTGGGAGAACGAGCTTAGACTTTCACATTTTACATCGGCTAGACAGAAGGCTAACAAGAGTGTCTCTTAGTACATTAAGCGCTTTAGGGACACTAGAAACCGATGTTTTACCTTGAACATTTCTGATAGATACTTGGTCGACCAAGCCTTTAACGGTCTTCACTCTGAACTTAAGGAGAAACTAGATGGCTAGGATTTCTTTGATGTTAGTCAGGTTCTGCAGAAAGCTCTGGTTTAGGAAAGCCAGGCCAAGAGTAGGAAATTCACTAAGACGTTTAACAAGCATAAGGCCAAGGTGCATGTCATGGAGCACTCTGATGTGGAATCATCAGAGGGCGAGGATGACTCGTCTAACATGTACAGCGCAGAGTGGACTTGGTCTATTAAGGCCAAGCCCATCACTTGCACTGAGGTACGGTCGTCTCCTACCAAGAGTCGGCCCAGTGAGGTGAAGTATTCTTTTGACGTGACCAAGTGTGATAGAATATTTGATTTTTTGTTGAAGAACAAGCTTATCAGGTTGCCGAAGAGTCACGTCATTCTGACTGCCGATGACTTCAAGAAGTGGGTTTATTGTAAGTGGCATGATTCTCATTCCCATTCTACAAACGATTGCAATGTTTTTCATCAGTAGGTTCAATCGGCCATACAAGAAGGACGGTTGAAGTTGGATACGAATCCCAAGATTAAGCTCAACAAGGACCCTTTCCCCATGAACACAACCGATCTCGACGAGAAGAAGGTGCTTATTCGGCCTGAGCAGGCCGAGTCTGCTAAGGGGAAGGAGGTCATGATCGGAGAGCCTCGCACACACACACTCGTACCAATGAACCTTGAGGTCGGGGTGTGGAAGATAAACACCACAGCATCATCTTTAGCTAAGCCTCACAAGAAGACAAAGGTGAAATATGATATGCTGCTCCAAAATCATAAAAGGAGGGCCGAATAGATCAGCGTTAATCTGAACCGCCCAAGATGGCCGAACCCCCCTTCGAGGAGGTCGAAACCTTCTTCGAGGCAGCCGAACCCTCCTCTAACCTACCCGCAGACCCCTCCGATATGGCCAAACCCATCGCCAACCTGGACTAGCATTGCTTTGGCATGGACGAACCCCCCCACAGAGTGATGGGTTCGTTCCACAATGGGCTAAGCTGCTGGAGCCCCCACTTCCTCCACCATACCATTGGACAGTGGCACCATGGCCTCCGAGCTATGTTCCACCACCGGAGTACTCTACTTCATACTTCATAGCTCCCTTCATGCCTTCGGAGTTTTTTGATTGGCATGGGTAGATATGTGCGACGAAGGACAATATTTTCAGCTGTCTATTTGTGGTGCCATAGGGGTGAACCCCTCAGAATGAAGCAAGGGAAGGTGGCCACGAAGGTGTAACAGCGAGAGGCTCCAAAGCCATCACCATCAAGGTGGGTTCCCAAGAATTCCCAATCCTAGAAGGACCCATTCGGAGTGCGACAGAGGTAAGTTCCCAAGGCCTGATGAAGGGGGCTCCACTGGTTTGATAGCTGCCTCCGGGCCGGCCCATCAGCCTCCTCAACCGAGGGTCGATCGGCCTACCGCTACCGGTCCTAACACTTTGTTCCATGATTCCATCACACTTCGGCCAGACTAGTATGCCGAGGCCGGTCCAACCGACAGCGCGTAGAAAGAAGGCTTCGTCGGGTGTAAACATGCCGAGGCCAACCCGGGTAGCCCCTGTTCGGCTAAATTCTACAGGAATGAGTTTGTGGCGCCCGACACCAAGCCGCAGCCTTCATGGCCACCGCCGGGCATGTACAAATCATAGAAGAGGTAGCTACAACACCTTCGAGCCTAGGAGATGTGCGAGAAAAAGGCAGAGGACGAGCGGGATGCCGTTTTTGATGGGATCTGTCCTCAACCAATAACAAAGCAGGTTTGGAATCTGAAGTCAGTTGCCGTAAGCAATTTGGCTCCTACTCCAAGCGATAATGAGGATGATCTGATGGACGACAACTACACACCCGTCTCTGATGGGCCACCTCCTCAGCTGATGGATGTAAATGTTGTTATTCTTCCCGCTGAGTTCGCTCTTCCACAGGACGAGGCCAAGGTCGCTCAGTTGAGCCTTGGCCCACAGGATACCATTTTCGAGAAGCCCAGGGATACGACCCATCACCTGAAGCCTCTCTATGTTAAGGAGCACATCGACGAGAAACAGATTTCAAGGATGCTTGTAGATGGAGGCGCCACCGTCAACTTAATGCTATACTCTCTATTGAAGAAGCTCGGCAAGAGTGAAGACGACTTGATGAAAACTAACTTGACGCTCAATGTATTCAACGACGAGAGCTCCGAGGCCAAGATCATACTTTGTTTGGAGCTGATGGTGGGTAACAAGACGTTGCCAACGACGTTCTTCGTCATCGATGTGCAAGGTAACTATAGTGTACTACTTGGGCGTGATTAGATTCATGCGAATTGTTGTATTCCGTATACTTTGCACCAGTGCCTGATTGAATGGGACGACGACGACGTGGAGGTTGTTCTAGATGATACTTTGGGCTAGGTTGCTTTGGCCGATGTGTCTATTGACGCCGTCCATGATAAGATAAAATAATTAGTAGCGTGTCTGAGGAACTATGACTTTGTTAGCGTGTCTGAGGGACGTTTTGTTCTAGTGTCTACAAAGCCGAATGGTGTAGCACGGTTGTCTCTAAATAAGTAGTTATGTCTAGTAAGAGTAATCTTGATTGGCAAAGACGGTATTGTCGAAGCCATCAAAGATTTTAGCGAAGTAGAAAAGTTAGGTCAAGGCTTTGCGTCAGCCGACCCTCTAGAAGAGGTCGATATAGGCGATGGTAGTATTCCAAGGATGACTTTTTGTGGGGTCGGAATGGCGACTAGAGGGGGGTGAATAGATGCCTCGACAAATTCTCGTGAATATGATGGCCTTTTCAAATCACCCAACGCACCTCTATATAATAAAATGCACTCAAAATATTTTTCAGAAATTTTTCTTTTCTGATCGTAGTTTGAATTGACAATAGTATTGTTCAGAGTTTGAACGATCGATTGCCTCTATAGATTGGTATATGAAACTCTGATAGGAGGCGGTCGATGTCTGACATACCGACAGAGTACATGAATTCAGAAATCAGAGTAGAATCCAAATTCAGCAGTTTAAAATGATTAGATCAAAATTAATCATTTTGAATTGATGTTCTGGATGATGAACAAAATTCTTGCTTCAGCAAAGAAGAATTAGAATCCAATTTAGAGAAAAATCAAAAGAACATGCTTTGATTGTCAAGAGAACAGAAGTTAACTTTCCTCCTTGAAGTTTCAAAAGGCTCGGTGGCTCACAACTTTTTATCAAGCAAAAACTTCAGAACTGAATATAAAACAGCAACAGAAGCAAAGACACCTCAGCTGAAGAATTGGTTCTTAAATATATAACTCGGTGCCTTGGCTATGTACTTACTGCAGAAGACATAATAAGTGGCAGCTTGGGTTCTATGAATTATCCGGTAAGAAGGATCCAGATGACGGCAAATAGCAGTGACGACACTGTTGCAAAACCAGAACAGCGGCACAAAGCTGATCCAATGAACAATGCTCAAGAAAATAGAAGAAAAGCACAAAAGCATAAAGTTCTGGAATGATTTTACAGCCTCCAAATGTTCAGCTTCCAAGTTAAACCAGTATTTCTGCTCAAAGTTGCTTGTGCCGTAAGATGAACAGTGTGGTGACTCTGCATAATAGCCGACAGCGCTCACTTGGAGAGATTAAACAGAAAGACTAACTTGATTTGGTCAGAAAACAGAATTCAAAAGAAAACTAGCTGCATAGTACATTCTCAAGAAAATTGGCACAGTGTACTTGTCCTGTTCCTAGCGGTGGCGAGCGGCTCTTGGTATTGATGAATTGTCACAGTTGTGCTTGCGCTGGGGAGCCATGGAGCTTCTGCGCTAACATCCATGCACAAGTGCTACAGATCCAAAAGTAGGCTCATGAACACATCAAACTCATATTGAAAATTGGCCGAGAAACAATAATGGAAAGACCCAATTTGCCAATCAAAATTTCAATTAAACCTGAATAGTTCAGCTATTAGACAGGATGAACACATGGTTGAAATTGTGGACAAACTAGCCAAGATCAGAGAAAGAAAAACCGAATAAAAAACTGACATAAATCTTTCTTCAAAAATCAGTGAATACCTATAGCAGTGCTCTGCGCCACTGTAGCTTTCAATGCAGTAGTCGGTGCTGCTGTAGTAATTCCGGGAAAAGGAATAGTGCCAATATCAAGAACAGTGCGTAATAACAAAACAATTCAGAACTAGAGAAAGTTACCATGAACAACAACACATTTGGCAAAAACTGTAAACAGAATCATGGGAGATAAACCAGAAAACTAATCAACCAGCCATGGCAGGAAAAATTCACCCGAAGCAAATCAAAACAAAGGGAAAAAACTCAGAGCACCAACTGCATGGTAATTGATGTGCAACAGTGCTCCTACGGCAGCATGGCAATGCTTGTAAACTCTAGAAACATCTCAAGGCTGAATCGATTGAATCATGAACAAATCCAAGAAGAAAACCAGTTTCAAACAGAACCTGTGTGTACCTGCATTGGCGCTGAGCACTGTTCATCACCTGGGACTACAACGCTGCAACTTAGTGGAACTATTTCTCATCCGGCAAAGAGAGAAAGAAAGATGTGATAATATTTGTGGAAAATGTTTCTCTCAAAATGTTCAGCCCCCAAAACTTAGCCACCAAAAATTACAGCCAAAAGTTCACATAATCCCATAGGCATGGGGTCCTTTATAAAGGCAAGCCCATCAAGGTATTCACCAAAATGCCATTAGGGTTTAATGACCAAGTATTTACCTAAATACACTTATGTATTTTCAGAATTAATAATTCTGAAAAATACACAAAAGTATACTCCTAATTTATTACAACTTTAAATCTATTCTTTTAATATTTTTTCAGAATTAAGAATTCCGAAAAATACTAAAAGATTACACTTAATCTAGAAGACTAACACTGACAAATAAACTCCTATTTATTGGAATTTAAAAATATTTTCTGATATGACGGTTTTCAACCAAAACCGACAAAGCCTTCCCGATTGCCAACATGTGACACCAATCCGCGAACTCGACTGCCAGCAAATCTCTCCCGCTCTCGATCCCCTTGAGCCGCCTGATCACTTGCACTGCCCTCCCTTTCGCTGACTTGGTCGACACGTTGTCTCGATCATCCGTCCGTCCATGTCTTGCTCTATCTCCACGTGTACTCTTGAGATCATCCCGAACTTCACCTGGCCTCCTTGATCCTCTGGCATCTCCATCCTGCACACATGAGACAAGCCAAAACAGAAAACACGACGCACACCGATCCCCTTGGCACACAATCTCTACTCACACATCGATCCCATCGATACAAGCAAACCACCACTCACTCATCACTCCAGATCGAGCAAACTTTTCAATCACTCATCACCAAGATAAAAACCACAATGCGACCCCACTTGGTTCCACAATCTCCCCCTTGATGAGTGCATTGACAACTTTAAAAAAACATGATGAAAGTTTCAAATTCAGCGCACAAGTGACCATAAAAACTTAGAAAAGAGCCGAACATGTCACTTGTTAAAAGATCTCCCCTGATCTCCCCTTTTGGCAAAAACATGTAAAACATCCTCCCCTTTGGCAAAAGCATCATGTAAGCCATTATCCCCCTTTGGTAATGCAAGCATCAAGGTGATAAAAATGATGCAAAGAGGGGTGTGAGGGTAGAGTGTTAATGCAAGCTTCTGAAACATGAGCAACTCCAATTACAGTACAAAACAGGCATTTGCCTTGAATATTGTCTAAGAGTATTGTATGAAAAGCTCAGGTGAATATAAACAAAAGCATGAGCAAGCATTTTCAGATTTTGGCAAATAAAAGCATCACCACTCCGACTAGCATACTAGACATGGCAAGGCATGTGATGCAAAAGCTAACAAATACTAACTAGATAAGCATATCCCACTACAAGGAGCTTCAGCAAACTTGATATGCACTTAATTCAAGCTTTATGAGTTTTTATTTTATTCTTCATTTTAGTGCTAGGGGTTATTTGCATGTCATCCTTATGCCAACCAACCAAGCTAAGCCTAGGTTGAAACCATCAGAAGCTTAAAGCAATGGTCATGGTATACACTTCAATGTCTCAGTTCATACCAAAGTGCTATAGTAAGTAGTCTAGAATAAAGTAGTGCGACAAAGCAAACCCACCTGGATCTTTTTAATTTCAACACAAAACAACATGAATATCAATCATTTTCATTTTTTCATTCATTTTTTATATTTTTTTAACTTTTCAGCACAATATTTTCATGTAAAGCTTTTGATATATTAAAGTTGCATGTTTGCTTCCAAGTGTAAAGGACCTAGCTATCAGGTATGTAAAAGATAGCGAAAGCACTCTACCTATTCATGCTCGTTTCTAGACTAAGTAGTGATCATTTTTAAATTTTCACAAATAAAAGCCATGCTCATCACAGATATCAGATGTATTCAAGCAAGGTATACTCAACATTATTAAAGACAATACTTCAAAAGCATAATACAACATGTTCTTGTAAAAGCAATTAATCATATGACAGAAGCTTATGCAGTAATACACAACTCCCCCTCAAAATATGCCAGAATATCTCGAATGCCCAATGTTAGAATGAGTGAAAAACAATTTAGGAATCCAGCATTGTAAAACTCGAGAGCCAGGCAAAGCAGTAGACTATTTATACACAGGGTATGAATCATGATAAAAAGTGTGCGGTCTACCTACAAAGTGTGAACCTGGAAAATGACGAGAATCAAAACCTCTTACATGTGGTCTAGCACCATATGAAGCAAGGTGAACACCACAATGGGCAAAATCTCTCATGGGACCATGGAGAGCCTCAAAATCAGAATAAGAGCGAAAAACGGACTCATGCTTACTTGAGGATGGGTAATGCATGTCCCAAAAACTCTTTGCCTAAAAACGTCGTTCATCCTTGATACGACGAAAGTAAAACCTAACCAAATGACCCACCCGCTAACAATAAGAACAATGATACACTCTCTTGGAGGTATAAGTATGGGTCTCAGGCGCAAATCTCACAGTTATCTTGGGTTTTTGCTGAGGAGTTTCCTTTGGTGGTTGTTGCCACGAAAACGTGCCCCCGTACTTGGGTCAGTTTGACGATCTAAAAGCGTGTGGATACTTAAGAAAAAGCCTAAGCGTAACACAACACTAACGTCGTGTTCCGACTACCCTCAACAGTGGCAAGGGGGTTGGAGTCGCCAAGTAATCATATCATACAGAAATAATCCAATTAGCCGAAATGTATATATAAAAATAACACAATCGGCCGAACGGAGCCTGATTAGGTCGGAATGTACCATTCGAAGTGTCACCGAAGGGGGCCTTCGGTGTCTGGTGCGAAGGGTGTGCCGAATATAGCCTTCAGCGTTCAAATAAATCTGGCCGAAGACAGGCTCCAAACAGATTGCGATGTGAAATCGCTCCGAACGACAGGGGTTGGTGCGAAGCCTCTTGACACGACAGGATCGAATGTAGAGCGCTCGCACGACGAAGTCCGATGCGGAGCACTAGCGCGATGTGCTCCGGTACGGTACATTCTGGCGTGACCCCGGTGCGAAGCGACCCCGATGTGAAGTAGCTCTGGCATGTGGTACATAACTAGACCGATAGCAGCTTGACAGATTCGGCACGGATGGACAAAGCATGGACTCGCCGAAGGGTCCGCTAGCAACCTCCGAAACAAGCTTCCTAGCTCCAGAAACCTTCGGCAAAGGAGGCTCCGAACGCAAAACCTGCAGCAAAGTTAAGATCAAGTGCCAATTCGGCCTAGAGACTGAATTACTAAGTGTGGCAGTATGTAGAACGAAGGTAGCAATCTGTTACGTAGATTAAGGGAGGGTTCACAAGCGAGCCAACAAGGTGATAGCAATCTGTTACATAGATAAACAGGTGATTCACAGGCAAACCAACAAGGCTTACCACTGTTACTGTGTGGCCAATGGAGGACTTCCAGCGCAAACCCATGAAGGTGTATAGAAAGGTAAAGAAAATAAAGGTACGGTTCAAACTAGGGTTTGAAGTTTAGTTGTGTTCGGGGGGTCTGATGAACCGGCCTCACCCCTGTATTTATAGGGGCTAGTCTTCTTATCTCTAATTCTAATCTGATAAGATTCGGTATAATCAAGTTTAGGGATAAAAACAACTAGAATATGTATCAAACTCTATCTCCGAAGCTTGCCTAAAATGGGCCTTTGGCAGGCCCGCCGAAGCCTGCTCCTGGGGCCGAAGCTTCAGTGAGGCAGGCCTCCGAAGGGCCTTTGGGCCAAAGCAGCAGGCCGTAAAAGGCCTCTGAAGCCTCATGAAGATGGGCCTCCGGCACTATAAGGCTTCGGCCTGTGCCAGGACTTGCGTATTTCCGGCCCAAATTACCAAAATTGGTATTTTGACAATCTTGACCATTAATGCCATCTTTTGCTATCAACAGTGGTGGTAGAGCTTTCTTTGTAGGTTGAATAGGATTCTCGACTTTTTGTGTTGTGTCTAACTGGGCTCTTTCTTTCTCAAGGGTAGTGGGTGGAGTGAACATAGTTTCGCTCGACGTGTTTGGAGTGGTTCTCTCATAGCCCAACCCTAGAGCTAACACTGTGCTGTCAGTACACATTTTTGTTTTAGCCAAAAGCAAATCCATCATACCCTTTCCTTCATTGCATTTTTCCACCACAGAGAGAACATAATCATTTTCACATCTTAGTTTTCCGACTTGCTCTCTAGCAAAGTTGAGTTGGTCCTTAAGAGTGATGTAGGTGGGACAAGTCAGCTGCACATCATTAGAACACTCGGCACTATCCAATATATTCTTAAGTTCATCAACATGCTTATCTCTCAATTTAATGCTTTCAAAAAGTAAAGGACAATCCATGCATTCGTTGATGACAACAGTACTAGACTCCACCTCAAAAAGCCACTTCTGAGCAATTTCAAGTTTTTTAACAATTTGAGCATGTGTAGAACATAGCTGAGCAAGTTCACTCATAACAACAAGACAGGACTCACATTTAGCATCATCAGACTTATATTATAGAATTCCAAGTTCAGTGGAAAATGATTCAAGTCTGAATTTTAGTTCTTTTCGTTCTTTAGCATCAAGTTTAAGTAATCTATCTTGAGAATAGATAGCATCATGTAATTCATCATTTTTAACAAGAAGCTGGTCATGAGATAGATATACCTCAGATGTGTCGAGCTTGTCGCTGCTATGGATGCTGTCGGCTATGAAGCAAAGGCCGGTGAAGTCCATTTTCTTCTTTTCCTTCTTCTCCTCTTTCTCGGGAGGCTCCTCATCCGACGAGCTTGGCTCCTCACTTGATGATGTGTTGACGTCACTAAGGGCGGCCAAAAAAGCTCTGGTTGCCTTCTTAGCCACTTTTCCTGTGGGATCGGAATGGCGACTAGTGGGGGGGGTGAATAGGCGCCTCGACTAATTCTCAATTTTACATCAGATGGCCTATTCAAATCACCCAACGCTCCTCTAAAGTTTGAGATTCAAATTTGAACCAATCAGTACAAATCAGAGCAACAAAATCAGTTCAAATACCACATTCAGTCTTGTTCGAAGTTTGAAGTGTCGAAGCACTATGTCGACAATTGAAAATCCGAACTACAGTAATTAGATCGGTAACTAGATGGTCGACAGATATAAATCAGTGTCTGTAACTCCGACAAAGACCAGAAATTCAGAAAACTCAGAACTGAGCAAAAAACTGTTCAATTAGCAATATTGATTCAGTATCCAATTTGAGTTCAGTTGGAAAAACACAACTTCTGAAACTGGCTTGAAGATGAATAGTATTGTCAATTTTAAATTCAGAAAACTGATTGCAGCTTCACTATAGATTTCAAATCAGAATTGCAGAGATGAATCAGATTATCTCTAGTAGATTCAGTTCAACTAATCAACACAATTCAGGTTCCTTCAAATGAATTTCAGCTGAGAATGCAATGAATCAATCAAAAACAGGAAGTTAAACAGTACTAACTTAGACTAAAAATTAATTCTGTTTACACGCTCTAGTTCAAGATTACTGGAGAACAGATAAGCTGAGAAAGTGTGATATTGGCACAAATTAGACAATGAACAGAACTAAAAACAGAACTAGACTTAATACATCACTTGATCAGAACTTGAAGTGAAATAAAACAAACATTTCAGTGGTATATTGAACTAACACAGTGCAGAGCCGCAGAGGTTCCAAAATAAAACAGGACTGAATCAATTGAATATAAACCTGAAAATAGATTTCAGTTTAATATCTGAACTCAAATCTTAAATGAAGAATCTAACACAGATTAGTTCTAATAAAATTCAGTTTAAACCACTGTACTTCTGTAGCTATCTTGCAGATGATCAGTAACTACATAGATTCTTATTCCAACTTCAGGATTTAGCAATTTCAATAACAAAACTTTACTGCAGTATATTCAAGATGAGTTTAATTGAAATTCTGAAAAACACTGGATAATGAACAGGATTACTCCACTCAAAATAGAATACAGAAAAGAACTGTCTAAAAACCTTCAATTCAAATTACCTCAGACAGTTTTCAGAATCAAATTCAGTACAAAATTATGCTGAACATAAACATGTAGAATGTAGCACAACAATGATCACAACATACATGTTCAGCACAAAGATCAGTTTTAGCTGAAATACTAAAGAAACAGAAACTCTCAGCTCTGATATACTAAGCAGTGAAAACTTGGAAAAGTTGAGACACAAGTGATTTAGAGAGGAGTTTCTCAAGATTTCAAGAGTTGATCTCAGATCATGTTTGACAAATACTTAACAGAACACATTTGACACAAACTCATGACTATAGACAATAGACACTAGATAGTAAGAGACTGAACAAACTGCAGTTAAGATGAATTCTGAGAATTGCACAAAAGTTGCAAGATCAGTGTTGACTAAAACCAGTTCAACAAGAATTACTGACTTCACAAAATAAATCAGATCAGATAGATTAGAGTTTTGATTTCAAAGTTTGTTCAAGATCCAAGTGAACTTTTGATCAAATCAGTTTCACTAACTTTGAATCTGGAATATTCAGATCAACAAATTTTCAGACAACTGCATTACTACTTCAAAATAGAACAAAAACTTCACAACAATTTTTGTGCAACCAAGTTGTTAACCAATGAGAACATACTGCCTTGAAAACTTGATTGAATTCTCAAGGATTCAAATAGGACAACAGAAATTTCTTGTCAAGTTCAAAAATCCAATACTCAACCAAATCTCAAACTGATTAACTCTTAAACAACCAAAGCAAAACCAGAAATTAGGAAGGCTTTTAGTTTCTTCAAAACATAATCAGAAAATTTACTCACTCACATCATCAATCATCTACATACAAACTTAGCTATACTCATGACAAGGAAAACAAAATTCTATCAAAGTTTAAGAAACTTACCAGATGAAGAACAATAGTTTTATCTTCTCTTCAGAATAGGTTTTCTTGAGCAGATTAATCTCCTTCACAGATGATTTCTTGACTGATTACTTGAAGATGATCCTCGTGATCAAACACACAAAGCCAGAACAATACTACTGCAAGATCAGATCAAGCAAAGCCACAATACAAATCACAGAGAAAGCACACATCTATTTTTGTGTAACAAGTTTCAGGATTCTAGGATGAAGAACGGTGATTTCAAAACAGAATAGTGTTTGCAGGAGAACAAATCTGACTATGAACAACACACTTCATAGAATTAAAATCCAGGAATGGAAAATTTCAGGGGCAAAAAGGAATCAACCAGTAATCAGCCAAAAACAAGTAGAATTCTGGTTCTCATTCCCCTCAAGAAGCTTCAGGAAGTCCCAGCGCAAAAACATAAGGACCGGAATCCATTCAGCATAGAACCAACAACTCGAAAATAGACGGGCTACAGTGAGGCACCGACAAACCTGTTGCTGATCAAGACAATTCATCCAGACTGCATCCTCTCTCTATCCATTTTGTGAGCCAAAAATCTTGATCAAAAATATCCAGCAAAGAAAGTTCTAGATATATCCTTCAAAAAAGCTGCCAACTCCTTGGGTATGTGGCTCCTTTTATAGCCATACCAAAAAAGCCAACATTACATAAAGGTCCTCCAACTTTTTTAGAAATATAGATAGGTACAAGACCCAATTTTAGAAATAGAAAACCTGAAAATAATTCTCCTACTAGACTCAAAAAGTAAATACAACTTGACTCAACCTTTCAATATATTTTCAGAACTTGGCAATTCTAAAAATATACCAAAAGTTTACACTATTAAACTGAAATACTCAAATAAAACTAAACTTTTATTTATTGTATTCGAAACATTTAGTGATTAGACGATTTTCAGCAAAAACCTACAAAGCCTCTCAATTCTTCGACTCATGACACCGCTTTGCGAATCCGAGTGCCAGCAAGCCTTTTCCGCTCTCGATACCTTCAAGCCGTCTGATTACTTGTCCTGGCCTCCCTTTCGCGGACATGGTCATCACACCGTCACAACCATCCATCCGTCCAAGTCTTGCTCAGCCTTTTCGTGCATTCTTGAGATCTTCTCCAACTTCACCTGGCCTTCCTGATCCTCCTGCACCGAGCTCCCCGCTTGACCCTCGATCACTCGCCGTTGACAGTCGGTCAACATCTCCACCCCGCACATTCAAGACAAGCCAAAACAAGAACACGACACACCATCGAAACCCTCGGCACACAAACCTCATACGTACATCGAACCCTTCGATGCACACAACCTAACACTCAACCAATTGCTCGACCGCTCATCCTTGTCAATCACTCATCATATAGATAGAAACCACCCTTGGTTTCACATTTCCTCACTTCCTTTTAAAGAAGGGTTTCTTGTTCCACTTCTGGTGCTTGTACTCATTTTCATTTTTCATTTTTAATTTAGGGTAATTAGCTTTAATGTGAGACATATCTCCACATTCAAAACATCCCCGAGACACACTTTTCCTCTGATCTCGTCTATCATTGTAAAAGCGAGTGAACTTCTTGACAATGAGAGCTAGCTCCTCATCATCTAGAGTGTCCACCTGTTCTTTTGTGACAAAGACCAGGGAGGACAAGTCAAAACCTCCAGAAAAAGCACAAACTCCAGAACCACTAGAAAAATTACCTCCAGATGAGGTACCATTGCTAGGACCAGAAACTAAAGCAATAGATGGAAACAAAGCGTTTCCGAATCCTGGACGAGATGCCTTGACAATCTCGGTGGACTTGAGCTTACTAAAGAGCTCGTCGCAAGTCAACGTGCCATAACTTGCTGACTCCTCAATACTAGAGATCTTCACCTCCCATATGCTATGATCGAGAGCATAGAGAATTTTGATCGGTTTACAATGATCCGAGTAAGACAAAGTGCCAGTGGAGCGCAAGGTTGCTCAAAATCCCATCAAATCGAGCAAACATGACATCTACAGATTCACCAGTGCCTTGCACAAACATTTGATATTCTTGATTATATGTGCTAATCTCATATGGTGGGCATTGGATAAGCATAAAGTCCCAACAAAGTATGTTACGCTCATTAAGGACATGTATGACAAGGTTGTGACTAGTGTCCGAACAACTGATGGTGATACAAATGTTTTCCCGATTAACATAGGACTACATCAAGGTTCAGCTTTGAGCCCTTACCTATTTGCCTTAGTGATAGATGAGGTCACGACGGATATACAAGGAGATATTCCTTGGTGTATGCTTTTCGCTGACGATGTAGTTCTAGTAGATGAAAGCCGGGAAGGAGTAAATAGAAAGCTAGAGTTATGGCGTCAGACCCTAGAGTCAAAAGGATTTAGAATTAGCAGGACCAAAACCGAGTATATGATATGTGACTTTGGTACTAAAATTAGTGAGGATGGAGATGTAAGCTTGGGAGGCCAAGTAGTACCAAAGAAGGACACCTTCCGTTATTTGGGATCGATGCTTCAGAGAGATGGTGATATTGATGAAGATGTTAGCCATAGGATCAAAGCGGGGTGGATGAAATGGCGTCAAGCATCGGGAGTCCTATGTGACAAGAGAGTGCCACAGAAGTTGAAAGGCAAGTTCTACAGGACGGCGATTAGGCCTCCTATGTTATATGGGGCTGAGTGTTGGCCTACTAAGAGGCGGCATATCCAATAACTATGTGTCATAGATATGCGTATGTTGCGTTGGATATGTGGGCACACAAGATTGGACCGAGTGAGAAACGATGACATACGCGATCGGCTAGGAGTAGCGCCGATTGAAGAAAAGCTTATGCAACACCGGTTGAGATGGTTTGGGCATGTCCACCGGAGACCCCCAGAGGCACCGGTGCACAGAGGTATCATAAGACGGGTCAATAATGTGAAGAGAGGTAGAGGGCGACCAAACTTGACATGAGAGGAGGCAATCAAAAGGGACTTGAAGGAATGGAATATCCCAAAGGAGTTGTGTTTGGATAGAAGTGCTTGGAAAGAAGCTATCCACGTGCCCGAACCATGATTAGGCATTTTCCCTTTTAGTGCTCTTAAAAGCTTTTCCCCTCCCCTTTCTCTCTCTCTCTCTCTTTTTGGTGACTTCTTGTTGGGTTTCAACTCTAGCCTAGCCCAACTTGCTTGGGACTAAAAGGCTTTGTTTATGTTGATGTTGTGATGTTGATGTGCTTTGGCGCCTAGCCTTAATTTGAGTAGTGCCTTCATGAAAGGTTTTCAGAGTCATCCAAATTTCACGAGAAGTTCGTAGGTGCTAGACCTTATCAAACTCATGCCGACTCAGACTGATGAACAATATATTTCTTGCCTTGTTGTTACAATCGTATTGTTCCTTTTCAGCCTGAGTTGTGCGAGTTTTAGGGATCACATATTGGGAATCAACAATGTCCCCTAAAACACTTCCTTGGCTTAGTAAATAAGCCTCCATGCACACCTTCCAATAAGCAAAATCACGACCATCGAACACCGGAATCTTGGTATTCTTGTCCATGTCGCCAAACGATCACAAAACAAGTTAAGGTCAACTGGTGATCTAACCGGCTCTGATACCAATTGTGGGATCGGAATGGCGACTAGAGGAGGGTGAATAGGCGCCTTGACAAATTCTCGTGAATATAATGGCTTTTTCAAATCACCCAACGCACCTCAATATAATCAAATGCACTCAAAATATTTTTCAGGATTTCTTTTCTGATCGGAGTTTGAATTGCCGATAGCCTTGTTCGGAGTTTGAATGACCGATTGCCTATGTAGATCGGTATATGAAACTTCGACAGGAGGCAGTCGACATTTCATATACCGACAGAGTACAGGAATTCATAAATCAGAATAGAGTTCAAATTCAGAAGTTTAAAATGATTAGATCAGAATTAATGATTTTGAATTGATGTTCTAGAGGATGAACAGAATTCTTGCTCCAGCAAAGAAGAATTATAATCCCATGGGATCGGAATGGCGACTAGAAGGGGGTGAATAGGCACCTCAACAAATTCTAGCGAATATGATGGTCTGTTCAGATCACTCAACGCACCTCTACGATTCAGGTTTCAGAATTTGTATCAACCAAAACAGAATTCAGAATTTAAAGACAGTACTGTGAAGTCAAATAGACTTAGAACTGAAGTGATCACTAAATTTCAGATGATGTACCAATTCTGAAAAATTTGCATAGAAATCAAGTAAACTTTTCAAACAGAGGCATGTATCCAAGACACAATTCTAATTTGAAACAGTGTTTTCAGGTAATTTTAGTACATCCAACACAAATTTATATTTACAAGACCAAACTGAACTAGATCAAATTCAGTTGCATCTGTAAATATATTTCAGACATTCAGAACACATCAAAAAGACAAACCGTCACAACTTCTGACTTGAGCAAACTCAGATTGTTAAAATAGCTATATTTCTAATGCTCAAATACTGAAGTTAGACTAAGACCATTCAGAAGCAAACTCAACCTTCCCTCAATTCAGAACCAAAGAGCAGCAACCATTGAAGTCTATTCCAGAAACTATATTAAGAGAATCAGCAAACAAATTACTGAAACCAATTTGCAGATCACACATGTACCACTTGACTAAATAGGTTGATTGCAGCAACCAGTATTCTGGTACAGAATTTCAGAAGGTTTTCAATTTTATATCCTCAATACAAAAAAGCCAACTCAAATACTGATCAGGAGAACACTCACACTTGATTGAGTACAGATCACTGTTTGTTCAGATTGTGCACCATCAAAATGCCAGGAAATTCAGAAGTTCATGAAGAAATTCTGAAATTCTAGATCAATACAATCCACATGGCCAATCAGATGTCTCATGCATATATTTGAAACAACACAACAATCAGAAAATAAATCAGCACTTAACTGAATTTCAGACAAAACTAACTGAATCAGTATTATATTTTCAGGGAAACAAATAGATCCAATCCTAGATCAAGTAGTTCAGAACCAGTAAGATGTATCAAGTTAACATCAATTCAACTGAATAAAATGATGTAATTCACTGGAGAAAGCAGATGCGAGATGGAAATATTGAAATAATGCCAAAACAGTGAAACTACCGAGTTACTGTTTCAGTTCATCAATCAAATAAACAGACTTATTCAGTCTTGATAAAACTCATTCTGTCCTGATCTCAATTAGTAAATCATTAAGACAACAGATCAGCTCTAACAAGGATAGGAACAATCATTCAGTCAAGTACATGTGCATCTCATGAAGAACTGAACTATAGAAACAGAGATTACACTGAAAATTTTCTACCCACAAACTTTTCTAGCAGAACCAATCTTTAGGAAAGAAATGACTGAATGGAGTAGGTGTCTACAACTAACATCAAAATCAGATTATATCTAGAAAACAAACTTTTCAGCAACTGAGCAGCAATATTTCAATAAGAAATAAACTCAAACACTCTGTGAAACTACAGCTGGACCAACACAGATTCCAAAACTTTACTAGTATGATGAACACAGTGAATTCATGAATCAAAACTCCACAGCACAGGACTCAAAACTTCCAGGATGAACACTCACAAATAAGCAATCAGATTCATCAAGAAGTTTATACAGAAAAAGATACCAAAACCACAGAATCCATCACTTAAAACAAAATACCTTACTAGAAACAGTGTTGCCGCAAGATCCTAGAGCCGATCACCAAAGATTCCGAATGTTCATACTTCAGCACTTGTTCATCCGTGAGATGATCCCCAAGTGTGGATCAACAAAAACTTCAAGATCGTCACAAAACAGGAGCAAGGCAACCAGAATAACCAGCGCTTGAGCCAAAATACCACAGATTACATGCTACAGCTCTTATCAGGAAGACTGTAGTGAATCCGAAAAAGCCATCGATCACTATACCGGATCAAGAATTCAACAATCTAAGAGTTTCTCAAGTTTTCTGATTGAAATGCTCGATAAAAAATGTTTCTGGCCCCCTAGTTTTTCGGCTACAGGACATGGGGGATAATATCCTAACACCCCCCATGTTCTAGAAGCCCCTTTTTACATAAAGCCCCTTAGTAATTTCAGAAATAACAATTCTGAAAATTAGCCTTTAAGACCTAAAGTAAAAATTACAAAAGACTCTTCTTTTAATATATTTTCAGAGTATACCCACTCAAAAAATATACCAAAAGGATACACTATGAAATTGAAAAATTTAAACTAATACTAGACACCTATTTATTGAATTAACAAAAACATTTAAAGTTTCGATGCTTTTCAGCAAAAACCGACATAGCCTCTCCTGATCGTCGACGCCCATCGTCAGTCCGCGAACCCGACCACCAGCAAGTCTCTCCCGCTCTTGATCCCTCGAGCCGCCTTGTCACTTGAACTGGCTTCCCTTTCGCTGACTCGATCGACGCTTCATCTTGATCAATCTTCAACTCACATCCTGTTCGACCTCCATGCGTACATCAGAGTTCTCTCTCGACTTCGACTGACACCCTCGACCATCTGGCATTAGACTCCCCATCTAATCCTGATCCCGTGTCATCGACAGTTGACGAGTAACTCAAGCCTGCACACATGAGACAAACATAGAGACACACACTATATCCAGAAAACCCAGACACAACCCATGATTTCACCCTGTCAATCACTCATCATTACCTTGAACTATAGTGACACACCTCACTATGTTCCTCAATCTCCCCCTTGATGAGTGCATTGACAACACAAGATCAAAAGAAGTATAAAGCAAAGGTTCAGTGCACAAGTGACCATGAAAGCTCTAAAGCGAGCAAAGTAAGAAAACATGTCACTTGCCAAATGATAAAGCAAAAACTACCTCAAAATCTCAAAAGAAGCTCAAAAGATCAACAAATCAACAAATTCACCAAAAAGCTCAAGTACTCTCCCCCTTTGGCATTACAGACATCAAGATAGCCCCATGAGTTGAGAGAGTAAAGTGATCATGCAATGCTTCCAGAATATGATTAAGTCCAATTATAATACAAGCACTTCTTGTTCCTCACGACATTTCCTAGCAAAACTGTATGGCAAGATTTGAATAAATACAATCTAAATATCCATATGAGCAAGCATTTTGAAGTTTAAGCAAATAAAAGCATCACTACCTAGACTAGAGTACTAGACATGGCAAGGTAAGAGATACAAAAGCTAGTCATAAACAAACTCGAAAAGCACATCCCACTACAAGGAGCTGCAGCAAACTTGATATGCGAGAAAATTAAACTTTTTATTATTTTATTTTTTAATGCTAGGGGTTATTTACACGTAAACCTTATGCTAACCGATGAAGCCAAGTCTAGGATAATCCATCGGAAGCTTAAGGCCTTGATCTTGGTATACACTCAATGTCCTAGTTCAAACCAAAGTGCAATGGTATGCAGTCTAGAACAAAGTAGTGCGACTATACAAACCGACCTGGATCTTTTCAATTTTATCACCATTTTATCATTTTTTTTCATTTTCATCATTTTCATTTTTCAATTTTTCATTTTTTTTTTATTTTTGAGCAAAACATGATCAAGTTGCATATGAGCCTCCAAGTGAAAAGGACAAAGCTATCAAGTAAGAAATGAATAGCAAAAGCACCCTAGCCTATTCATGCTAGAATCTAGACTTGGTAGTGACCATTTTCAAATTTTTGCAAAGAAAAGCCATGCTCAAACCATACAGAAAGATGAGTTCATTCTAAGCACAATAAAACAGTGAATACAGGACAATATTGTAAAGTGCACACACAAGTCATGTACATGTGAAAGTATTTAATCATATTTCAGAAGCATATGCAAAAGTACACAACTCCCCCTCACATGATGCCATAAGGATGACAGATGCAAAGCACTCCCCTCAAAAATGCAAAGCGAGAAGCATCGAGAGGCTTGGTGAAAATATCTACAAGCTTATTCTGAGTATCGACAAAACGCAATTCAATATCACATTTTTCATTGTGATCTCTTAAAAAGTGATAACGCACATTAATGTGTTTTAGAATGTTGTACTGGGTTGTTTGCTAAACTGATTGCACTTGTGTTATCACAAAATAATGGAACACGTGAAAACTCCAACCCAAAGTCTCGCAAAGTAGAAACCATCCACAAAATCTGTGCGCAACAGCTAGCAGCAGCTACATATTCAGCCTCGGCTGTAGACTGTGCAACGCTAGACTATTTGCGTGAAGACCAACACACAAGAGATGACCCCAGAAAATGACATGTCCCAGAAGTACTCTTACGATCAATCCGGCAACCATCAAAGTCAGCATCAGAAAAACTTCTCAAGCATAATGAAGATGATGCAGAATACCAAATACCAAATTCAAGAGTATGCTTGACGTACCTTAAGATGCATTTGACAACTTGACGATGTGATGCCTTAGGAGAAGCCCAAAAACGAGCACACATACACACAACAAAGTGCATGTCCGGCCTCATAGCCGTCAAGTACAGAAGGGAGCCGATCATGCTGCGATACTCCTCCTGGTCCACTTCTTCGCTGTCTTCATCTGGATCAAGAGCAATAGAAGTACCCATTGGGGTAGCAAGAGGTTTAGCATCAGACATGTCAAAACGTTTAAGCAAATCTCTAGTGTATTTTGTTTGATGAACAAAAGTTCCTTGTTTGCTTTGTTTGATCTGCAAACCCAGGAAGAAGGTCAGCTCGCCCATCATCGACATCTCAAATTCCCTGCTCATTGATTCTGCAAACTCAGCAACAAGTGTATGAGATGAACCACCAAATAGTATATCATCAACATATATCTGAACGAGTAGGAAGTCTTTGCCATGCATGAGAGTGAACAAAGTTTTGTCAACACACCCCATCTTGTACCCGTGCTCAATCAAGAACATCCTGAGGCGGTCGTACCAGGCCCTCGGTGCTTGCTTGAGCCCATATAGTGCTTTATGAAGTTTAAAGACTCTATGGGGGTACTTGGCATCCTCAAAGCCAGGAGGCTGCTTGACAAACACGTCCTCTCCTATAAAACCATTCAGAAACGCGCTTTTTACATCCATTTAAAAAAGTTTAAAGTCGCATGAAGAGGCAAAAGCAAGCAAGATCCTAATGGCCTCAAGTCAAGCTACCGGTGCAAAATTTTCTCCAAAATCAACCCCCTCGACTTGAGAATACCCTTGAGCCACTAGCCTAGCTTTGTTTCTCACTATCGCCCCATCCTCCCCCTGTTTGTTTTTGAAAATCCATTGTATACCAATTATGTGAATGTTAGGGGGTGGATCAACGAGAATCTAAACCTGATTTCTATCAAAATTTTCAAGTTCCTCATGCATGGCGTTGATCCAACTCGCATCAGACAAAGCATGGCTAACATATAATGGTTCAAAATTTTTAACAAAAGTAGAATCAACGAAATGAGCGTGAGATCGGGTTACTCGTTCATTTAGCTCGCCGATGATCTGCTCCGGGGGATGCATTCTTTGAATACGAAGCGGTGCTTCTCTCTGTGACATAATCTCCACCTCAATTCTTACCGAAGTTTGCTCCACACTCACAGAAGTAGAATCTTCTGGTCCTCTTGTTGATGTGGTCGAAGCTTCTGGAGTTGTCGTAGAGAGAGGTAGTGGTACAGCCTCAGGATCTTCATCGTTTGAAGGATCTTCTTCCTCAAAAAGTGTTTCACTCATATCGTTGTCACATGCAAATTCAAAGTTAGTGCTAACACATGGAGATGTTTCATCAAAAGTTACATAACAAGATTCAACCAATGTGTTAGTTTCAAGATTGAAAACACGATAAGAGTGACCATGCAAAGAATAGCCCAAAAAGATCCCATCAGATGCGCGCGATTCAAATTTGTCCAAATTACCTCGCTTTAGGATGAAGCAACAACATCCAAACACTCTGAAGTGAGTGACCTTGGGCTTCCTCCCAAAGCGAAGTTCTTAAGAAGTCACATTCAGCAACAAGCGCAAAAAGATCCTATGGGAGATGTAGCATGTTGTACTCATGGCTTCAGCCCAAAATTTTCTAGGAGTCTTGTGCTCATTCATCATCGTCCTAGCCATCTCCACAAGTGTGCGATTTTTCCTCTCAACTACACCATTTTGTTGAGGGACTCTCGGTGTAGATAACTGATGTTCAATCCCATGTTCAAGGTAAAATTCTGCAAAAGAGATATTTTTGAACTCGGTGTCGTTGTCACTTCGAATAGCTTTCATTGCACCAGGGAGTTCATTGAATAGCCTCAGTGCTAAGCTCCGAAAGTGTATGAACACTTCATCCTTGCTTATAAGAAAGTAAACCCAAGAGTAACGAGAATAGTCATCAACCACAACATGTATGTACCATTTGCCACCTAAAGAGCTAACCCGGGATGGACCAACCGTATCCATGTGAAGAAGCTCACCGGGTTGCTCAGTCATCACCATGTTTATAGGATAATGCGAGGCAGCAACCATTTTTCCTAGACGACATGGAGCACAAATGAGGTTCTTTTGAAATTTTAGCTCGGGCAATCCTCGGATGAGTCCTAGGGCACTTAATCTCACAAGAAGATCAAAGCTCATGTGCCCTAGTCTCCTATGCCACATCCAAAGCTCAGAAGACGGTTCAGCTAAAAGACAATGAGAATATCCAAAAGACTCAGTGAAATCAGCTCCAAAAATTCTCCCTACTCTTAAGATGTTGCAAATGAAAACACCAGAAGAATCAAGCACATAAGAAGCATCACGACTGAAATGAACCTCAAAACCCTCATCGAGTAATTGTGAAACAGAAAGCAAATTGTACCCTAAGTCCTCAACCAAAGCAACATTTGTGAGAGTGAATTTTTCATTAATTTTGATCATACCTTTGCCTAGGGGTGAAAACGGATCGGATTCGGACGGATAGTGTTTATACCATATCCTATACCATTTTTTTTGAACGGATTCGGATCGGGTACGGATAACATGCGGATACGGATATGGAGCGGATTATTTCGGATATCGGATTTGGTGCGGATTCGGTGCGGACTCGGATCGGAAATGGATTGAAATTATTGGATTACAAGTTTAAAAACACATTTTATCAATTTTAATTTAGGTGTATACTGTATACAAATAAAAAACATGTGCCCGGCTGCCCGCAGCCCGCTGTGACGCTGTCCGCAGTCCGCACAGCGGCACAGGCCCGCGCCCCGCTACCCGCACAGGCCGGGCGCAGTGGCGCACTGGCGCACCACGCAGGCACGCACAGGCGCACAGCCGCTGAGCTGCACGCCCGCACAGCCGCACAGGCGCACTGCGCACAAGTGCACAAGCAGTCAAGAACAGAACCGAGACAACTGAAGCACAACGCAGGCAGTCAGGTACTGGCCAAAAAATTAGAACTCGTCCAGGCTCCAGCATTCCAGCAACAAAGCAGGTCCAGTCAATATTTTTCAGTCAAAACACTGAAACAGTACACTAAATCAGCACTCCAGCCAACAAATCATCAACACTACACTACTACAACCAACAAATGATGGACACTACAGCCAACAAATCAACACTTCCAGCACTCCAGCAGTAGTATTCAACATTTCAACATAAATAGCACTACAGCAGCCTCAAGCCCTCAAACAAATCATTCTTCTTCATCACTACTTTCAGGTTGCTTTTCCTGTAATTTTATAAAAAAACAATGGCACACATATTAACTAAAGAAGCAACATACTAAAATATAAAGATTTGTGAGAAAAATATAGGTGTGCCATACCATATCTTCAAGGTCCTCAAGTGTCAAATTTGCATCCATGGTCTCCATAACTTCGAGATCATTGAGAATAGATCCAACTGTTTTATTAGAGTCTATAAATTATAGATAAAGTTATGTTAGCAAATAATATAAAATCATCTTCATAATAGTATAAAATGACATAACTACTAAACTACATAAGTGATAACCTCTAGTTCGAGCCAACCAATCCTTGGTACAAATTAATGCTTCCACTATTTCTGGTTCAAGACGACTTCGAAATGGATCAATAACACGTCCTCCAGCAGAAAAGGCAGATTCTGAAGCAACAGTAGAAGCTTGCATGGCCAAGACATCACGAGCAAGAAGAGATAGAATAGGATATACATCTTTGTGAGCTTTCCACCATGATAAGATATCAAATCTATCACCATTTGATTTAGGATTAGAAAGAAGTAGGGGTGGTTCAGCCATATATTTATCCAAATCATTTGTATCACCTCCACCATCCATACATGAGGCATAGACATAATTCATAAAATCAGCATCTGCTTCTTCTGTAAATTCACCTCCACCATCCATACTTGTCTCGAAATCAGCATTTGGAGGGGTTTGTTGAGGTTCAGTAATAATCTTTGAGTGAGAAGCATATTCTTGATAAATATGTTTAATACTATTGGTGAACTCTTCAAGATGAGAACGATATAACACCTTTCCATACATCCTTATCAAATTAAACTCTACGGCCTTCATCTTAAACCTAGGGTCAAGAAAGTATGCCACAGCAAGAGCAAGATTTGATCTTTTCCAATACTTGTCAAACTTAGTATTCATAGAGTTGGCCATTGTTTTGATGGTAACATCATCACTTCTAGACCACCCAGAAATTAAAGACTTAACTTCACAAAAGCTCTGGTAAAATAGATTTGCTGTTGGATATGAAGTACCTGACAATAGCTTAGTGATATCATCAAACTTCTTTAAACATTTGCAAAATGTAGTCGCCTTATCCCAATCATCAGATGATGGAACCAAATGCTCATATAGATGTCTTTCAATTTCATAGAGTCTTTCAAAAGCTTTTCTATAATATATGGCATCTGATAACATATGGTATGTTGAATTCCATCTTGTTACAACATCTGTTGAAAGTCCTCTATTTGTATCCAAATCACACTCAGATGCACATTTCAAAAATTCTTCCATTTGTTGAGGAGAGCACTTCACAAGAAGCGCAAATGACCGAATATTCAAAATAGCATTTTTAATTTGTGACAAACCATCTCTAGCAACTAGATTAAGTATGTGATTTGCACATCTCACATGAAAGAACACTCCATCACAAACCAGAGGGCACTTTTTATTTAGAACATCAATAATATCCTTAACACAAACATCATTTGCCGACGCATTATCCAAAGTAAGAGAAAACATTTTCTTCTCAATAAACCACTTATGCAAGCATGAGGATAATGCATCAGCTAAATTAAGCCCAGTATGTCGCCCTTTAACATGCATGAACTTGATAATCCTTTTTTGAATTGTCCAACTGTCATCAATCCAATGAACAGTGATGCACATATACCCCTTATTTTGGTTAGATGTCCACATGTCCATTGTTGCACTAAAACGACTATTGATAGTTTTGAAATGCTCATACAACTTTTTCCATTGTTCTGAAAATATACCAAGTATATCCTTTCTAACAGTGATACGACTCTTGATAGGAAATGTAGGCCGAAGGGATTTTATAAAATCAATAAAATACTCATGCTCCACAATATTGAAAGGATACTCATGCATGATAATAGCCAAATAAAATTTCCGTAAAGAGGCCTCTTGATCATACCTATAAGTTTCAATAGAAGTGGAAGAAATCTTCTTAGACATTTTCAGTTGTTGTTGTCCTGGAACCACATTGTGAGTTTTTGTGTGATTCAAAAACACGGATGTACCATTTTTGCTATTGCGCCTAGCTGAATAGGAACAATATTTGCACTTGACCCACTCTTCCTTAACATCCTCATCATGGATCTTAATCAACTTATAGAATGTATTATAATGCTCCCAAACTGGTGAGGTGTTCTTCTTTGGTTTCTTGGATACATGTACATTAACTGGATCTTCATCGTGTGCACCCTTACTCTCAACATCAACAACAATAACAGTGTTGGTATCTTCTGTAGCACTACCAATAGTTGGAGGTCGTTCAAATTCTTCAATTAGATCTGGAGAAGAGGCAGCTCCACTACCACTTGGTTGAGTTACTTGAGTAGGTGTTGTTGAGATTCTTTTTTTAGGTGCCATCATCGACCTACTTATAAATTTATAAGGAGAATTATGCAAGTGCTCAACTAAATCACACTCAGAACACTGATCTATGAATCTATCAATCTGTGTAAGCTACTTTGAGTGTTTTCTTCCAACAGAACTTAGTTCTCTTTTCCAACTTAACTAACACAATAACCAACAGGACCAACATAGCCACATAGGAATATTAGAATATAAGATTAAAGGAATTCAGAAATTACTTGAGTTGTGTAGGATGAACTAGATGACTGGATCACTGCCTTCACTGGACCGTGCCCTTGCTCGTCGCCCGTTGGCGGCACCGTGGCAAGGCGGGACAGCGGGAGTGCGGGAATCGGGATGCTGGACAGCTGGAGCTTGGAGGCGGAACTGCGGAAGGCGGCCAGGCACTGAGGTCTGAGGCACCCAGGCGGCCAGGCCCCTGGCACTGGCAGGACCGCAGGACGGCAGGAGGCGGGAGTGCGGGACGCCGGGATTCCGGGAAGCAGCGGCGCCATGGCCCGTGAGCGGTGAGCCCGTGAGCGGTGACTCCTGTGGTCCAGCCGGAGCCAGCGCCCAGCCGCCGCCCGCCCAGGCGCCGACGCGCCGTGGCTTCCGCAGTCGCTCACTCGCCCAGGCGGCAGCCGTCAGCCGAACAGGCGAACAGGAACAGGCGCACAGCCAAAGGGGAAAGGGGATAGATAGGGTTTTCACATTTTTTGGACTAATGGGCCAACAGATGCAGCCCAACAAACAACAGATGCATGCCTAAATTCGGATTATCCGGTTTCAGAGGATTCGGATAATCCGCATAAAAAACCGGATAATCCGAATCCGACTGATTTAGTCCAAACCACATCCGTATCCGAATCCGAATTAAAAAATCCGAATCCGAATCCGAATCCGGCGGATTTCAAAAAACAGCTACTGTATCCTCAATTTTATCGGATTCGGAGCGGATCGGATCGGATAATATCCGATCCGTTTTCACCCCTACCTTTGCCCTTCACTCTGCTTTTGCGATTGTTTCAAATGTGATGCTTTCTCGATGCCTGGCTGAGGTGAAGCTGGAGAACCATGAAGACTTTCCAGTCATGTGACGTGAATACCCAGAATTAATGATCCACTTGTCCTCCAGCCTCCCATGACTCCCCTAAGTAGAAATGGGTGATCTCGAGTACTCAACGCTGGGTTTAGAGATAAGATGCCTAGGTATCCAGCACTGAACTACTCGAGAAGTAGGTAAAGCAAGAGACTGTGTGGGATGAGAACCATACTGAACATGAGGTCTCCTTGCAAATCGCTGAGGTCTCCTAAAATAATTTGGACCAAAACTCCTATGTGGTCTATCATCATACGTAGTGCGATATACACCACGATGGGCATAGCCACTCATATAACTATAAGGAGCCTCATAATCAGTATAAGTATTATAACCATAGTCATGCATATCAAATGAAGAATAATCATGAAAATGTAAAGCATGAGCACGACGTTCATCTCTCATGCGTCTATAGCAAAAACAAATCAAATGACCTACACGATGACAATAAGTGCAATGAAAAACATTCTTGGGTGTAGGTTTATAGGTTTCTGGCGCAAACCTCACAGTTTCCCTAGGTTTTTGATTGGAGTCTGTCTTGAGTGGTGGAATGATTATCTTTTTGGGTTGGGTAGGATTTTTGGCTTTTTGAGGTGTGTTTAACTGGGCTCTCTCTTTCTCAATGGTGGTAGGTAGAGTGAACACAGTTTGGCTTGGGGTATTAGATGAAGTCCTCTCATAACCTAACCCAAGAGCTAACCCTGCCCTGTCAGCACACATTTTTGTTTTATCCAAAGAAAATCCATTTTCCCTTTCCCAAAGATAATCATTCTCCCACTTCAGTTTTTCTACTTGCTCTCTAGCAAAGCTGAGTTGGTCTTTAAGGGTGATGCAGGTGGGACACGTCGGCTGCACATCCTCAGAACACTCGGCACTCTCCAATCTAGCCTTAAGCTCATCAATATGCTTATCTCTCAGACTAACGCTTTCAATAAGTAAAGTGCAATTTAAGCATTCATCGATGGCACAAGGACTAGACTCCACCACCAAAAGTTGCTTCTGATCATTGTCAAGTTTTTCAATGTTTTGAGCATGAATCAGACGCAACTTAGCAAGTTCATCCATAACGACAAGACATGACTCACATTCAACAATTTTAGATTTAGACTTTAATAAAGCAAGTTCAGTAGAAAGTGATTCAATTTTAAGCTTTTGTTCTTTTCGCTCTTTAGCAGCAAGTTTAAGCAGTCTATCTTGTGAAATAATTGAATCATGTAATTCATCGTTTTGAACAAGTAATTAATCAAGAGATAGACTAACCTCAGATGAGTCAAGCTCATCGCTGCTTTGCTCACCGTTGGCCATGAAGTAGAGGCCGTTGAAGTCCTTCATCTTTTCCTTCTTTTCTTCATTCTTGCCTAGTTCACCTTCATCAGAACTTGGTTCTTCACTCGAGGTGTTGTCAATGTCACTGAGTGCTGCCACGAAAGCTCTAGCCATCCTCTTTGCCACTTTTCCTCTTTTGCCTTTGTAAAACGATTTTTTATCTCTTTTCTGATATTTGTGTTCATGTTCATTTTTGGCTTTCAGTTTTGGGCAATTGGCTTTAATGTGATTAAGGCCACCGCACTCAAAACACCCTCGAGAGCCTCCTCTCCTTTGATCTCTTCTATCATTGTAGAACCTAATGAACTTTTTGACTATAAGAGCAAGCTCTTCATCATCCAATGTGTCCACTTGTTCCTTTGTGATAGAGACCAAAGAAGACAAAGCAAAACCCCCAGACAAAGCACAAACACCAGACACGCAACCTCCAGATGAGGTGCCACTTTCGGAACTAGAAACTAGTGCCATGGATTGTGGCAAAGAGTTCCCAATCCCAGAACGAGATGTCTTGGCGATCTCGGTGGACTTAAGCTTACTAAAGAGTTCATCGCATGTCAAAGTATAAAACTCGCAGACTCTTCAATGCTTGAGATCTTCACTTCCCATATGCTAAGATCCAGAGCATAGAGAAGTTTGATCGCCCGGTCATGATCAGAGTAAGCTAGCGTCCCAGTGGAGCGCAAGTTGCTAACAATTCCGTCAAAGCGTGTAAACAAGGCATCGACAGATTCGCTAGGCCCTTGCACGAACATTCGGTATTCTTGATTATACGTGCTCTGCCTCCTAGCCTTAATCTGACAAGTGCCCTCATGAAAAGTACTCAAGGTTGTCCAGATTTCTCGTGCAGTTCGAAGGTGTTGGACCCTGTCAAACTCATTGCGACTAAGACTGACAAAAAGAATGTTTCTAGCCATGCTATTACATTCATACGGTGACTTCTAAGTCTCCGAGGTACGAGTGTCAGGAATCACATATTGGGATGCAACAATGTCTCAAATCGCACTTCCTTGGCTAAGCAAATAAGCATCCATGCGCACCTTCCAATAAGCATAATCTCAACCATCAAACATCGGAATCTCGGTGTTCTTATCCATGTCGTCACAAGAATCACAAACCGGTTAAGGTCAACTGGTGATCTAACCAGCTCTGATACCAATTGTGTGATCAGAATGGCTACTAGAGGGGGTGAATAGGTGCCTCAACAAATTCTCGCGAATATAATGGCCTGTTCAGATCACCCAACGCACCTCTACGATTTAGGTTTCAGAATTTGTATCAACCAAAACAGAATTCAGAATTTAAAGACAATATTGTGAAGTCAAATAGACTTAGAATTGAAGTGATCACTCAGTTTCAGATGATGTACCAATTCTGAAAAATTTGCATAGAAATCAAGTAAACTTTTCAAATAGAGGTATGTAACCAAGACAAAATTCTGATTTGAAATAGTGTTTTCAGGTAATTTTAGTACATCCAACACAAATTTATATTTACAAGACCAAACTGAACTAGATCAAATTCAGTTGCATCTGTAAATATATTTCAGACATTCAGAACACATCAAAAGGACAAACTGTCACAACTTCTGACTTGAGAAAATTCAGATTGTTAAAATAGCTATATTTCTAATGCTCAAATACTGAAGTTAGACTAAGACCCTTCAGAAGCAAACTCAACCTTCCCTCAATTCAGAACTAAGCAACAGCAACCATTGAAGTCTATTCCAGAAACTATATTCAGAGAATCAGCAAACAAATTACTGAAACCAATTTGCAAATCACACATGTACCACTTGACTAAATAGGTTCATTGCAGCAACTAGTATTCTAGTACAAAATTTCAGAAGGTTTTCAATTTTATATCATCAATACAAAAAAGCCAACTCAAATACTGATCAGGAAAACACTCACACTTGATTGAGTATAGATCACTGTTTGTTCAGATTGTGCACCATCAAAATGCCAGGAAATTCAGAAGTTCATGAAGCAATTGTGAAATTCTTGATCAATACAACTCCACATGGCCAATCAGATGTCTCATGCATATATTTGAAACAACACAACAATCAGAAAATAAATCAGCACTTAACTGAATTTCAGACAAAACTAACTGAATCAGTATTATATTTTCAGGGAAACAAACAGATCCAATCCTAGATCAAGTAGTTCAGAACCAGTAAGATGTGTTAAGTTAACATCAACTCAACTGAATGAAATGTTGTAATTCACTGGAGAAAGCAGATGCGAGATGGAAATATTGAAATAATGCCAAAACAGTGAAACTACTGAGTTACTGTTTCAGTTCATCAATCAAATAAACAGACTTATTCAGTCTTGATAAAACTCATTCTGTCCTGATCTCAATTAGTAAATCATTAAGACAACAGATCAGCTCTAACAAGGACAGGAACAATCATTCAATCAAGTACATGTGAATCTCATGAAGAACTGAACTATAGAAACAGAGATTACACTGAAAATTTTCTACCCACAAACTTTTCTGGCAGAACCAATCTTCAAGAAAGAAATGACTGAATGGAGTAGCTGTCTACAACTAACATCAAAATCAGATTATATCTAGAAAACAAACTTTTCAGCAACTAAGCAGCAATATTTCAATAAGAAATAAAATCAGACACTCTGTAAAACTACAGCTGGACCAACACAGACTCCAAAACTTTACTAGTATGATGAACACATTGAATTCATGAATCAAAACTCCACAACACAGGACTCAAAACTTCCAGGATGAACACTCACAAATAAGCAATCAGATTCAACAAGAAGTTTATACAGAAAAAGATACTAAAACCACAGAATCCATCACTTAAAACAAAATACCTTACCAGAAACAGTGTTGTCGCAAGATCCTGTAGCCGATCACCAAAGATTCCAGATGTTCATACTTCAGCACTTGTTCATCCGTGAGAGTATCCCCAAGTGTGGATCAACAGAAACTTCAAGATCATCACAGAACAGGAATAAGGCAACCAGAATAATCAGCGCTTGAGCCAAAATACCACAGATTACATGCTACAGCTCTTATCGGGAAGACTGTAGTGAATCCGAAAAAGCCACCGATCACTGTACCAGATCAAGAATTCAACAATCTAAGAGTTTCTCAAGTTTTCTGATTGAAATGCTGGATAAAAAATGTTTCTGCCCCCTAGTTGTTCGGCTACAGGACTTGTGGGATAATATCCTAACACCCCCCATGTTCTAGAAGCTCCCTTTTTACATAAAGCCCCTTAGTAATTTCAAAAATAACAATTCTGAAAATTACCCTTTAAGACCTAAAGTAAAAATTACAAAAAGACTCTTCTTTTAATATATTTTCAGAGTAGACCCACTCAAAAAATATACCAAAAAGATACACTATGAAACTGAAAAATTTAAACTAATACTAGACACTTATTTATTGAATTAACAAAAATATTTAAAGTTTGGATGATTTTCAACAAAAACCGACAAAGCCTCTCTTGATCGTCGACGCTCGTCGTCAGTCTGCGAACCCGACCGCCAACAAGTCTCTCCCGCTCTCGATCCCTCGAGCCACCTTGTCACTTGAACTGGCTTCCCTTTCGCTGACTCGATCGACGCTTCATCTTGATCAATCTTCAACTCACGTCCTGTTCGACCTCCATGCGTACATCAGAGTCCACTCTCGACTTCGACTGACACCCTCGACCATCTGGCATTAGACTCCCCATCTAAACCTGATCCCGTGTCATCGACAGTTGACGAGTAACTCAAGCCTGCACACACGAGACAAACAGAGACACACACACTATATCCAGAAAACCCAGACACAACCCATGATTTCACCAATCACTCATCATTACCTTGAACTATAGTGACACACCTCACTATGTTCCTCAAATCCAATTTAGAGAAAAATCAAAAGAACATGCTTTGATTGTCAAGAGAACATAAGTTAACTTTCCTCCCTGAACATTCAAAAGGCTCGGTGGCTCACAACTTTTTATCAAGCAAAAACTTCAGATCTGAATATAAAACTGCAACAGAAGCAAAGACACCTCAACTAAAGAATTGATTCTTAAATCTATCACTCGGTGCCTTGGCTATGTATTTACTACAGAAGACATGATAAGTGGCAGCTTGATGGTTCTACGAATTAACCGGCATGAATGATCCATATGCCGGTAAATAGCAATGACGACACTGTTGCAAAACAAGAACAACGACACAAAGCTGATTCAATGAACAGTGCTCAAGAAAACAGAAGAAAAGCACAAAAACATAAAGTTCTGGAATGATTTTACAACCTCCAAAAGTTCAGCTTCCAAGTTAAACCAGTATTTCTGCTCAAAGTTGCTTGTGTCGTGAGATGAACAGTGTGGTGAGTCCGTGCATAATAGCCGGCAGCGCTCACTTGGAGAGATTAAATAGAAAGACTGACTTGATTTGGTCAGAAAACAGAATTCAAAAGAAAACTTGCTGCACAATACATTTTCAAGCAAACTAGCACAATGTACCTGTCCTGTTCCTAGCGGTGGCCAGCGGCTCTTACTATTGATGAACTGGCATAGCAGTGCTTGTGCTGGAGAGCCATGGAGCTTCTGTGCTAACAGCCATGCACAAGTGCTACAGATCCAAAAGTAGGCTCAAGAACACATCAAACTCATTGAAAATTGGCTGAGAAACAACAATCGAAAGACCCAATACAATTTGCCAATCAAAATTTCAGTTCAACCTGAATAGATGAGCTATTAGACAGGATGAACACATGGTTGAAATTGTGGACAAACTAGCCAAGATCAGAGAAAGAAAAACCGAGTGAAAAACTGACAGAAATCTTTCTTCAAAAATCAGTGAATACCTGTAGCAGTGCTTGGCGCCATTGTAGCTTTCAATGCAGTAGTCAGCGCTGCTGTAGTAATTCCGGGAAAAGGAATAAGCCAATATCAAGAACAGTGGGCAATAACAAAACAATTCAGAACTAGAGAAAGTTACCATGAACAGCAACACATCTGGCGAAAACTGTTAACAGAATCAATGGAGATAAACCAGAAAACTAATCAACCAGCCATGGCAGGAAAAATTAACCCGAAGCATATCAAAACAAAGGGAAAAAACTCAGAGCACCAACTATCTGGTAATTGATGAGAAACAGTGCTCCTCCGGTAGCATGGCAATGCTTGGCAATTCTATAAACATCTCCAGGCTGAATCGATGGAATCAGGAAAAAAATCCAAGAAGAAAACTAGTTTCAAACAGAACCTATGTGTACCTTTAGTGGCGCTGAGCACTGTTCATCATCTAGGACTGCAACGCCGCCACTTAGTGGAACTATTTCTCATCCAGCAAAGAGATAAAGAAAGATGGGATAATATTTATGGAAAATGTTTCTCTCAAAATGTTCAGCCCCAAAACATAGCCACCCAAAATTACAGCCAAAAGTTCACCTAATCCCCTAGTCATGGGGTTCTTTATATAGGCAAGCCCATCAAGGTATTCCCCAAAATGCCATTAGGGCTTAATGACCAAGTATTTACCTAAATACCCTTATGTATTTTTAGAATTAATAATTCTGAAAAATACACAAAAGTATACTACTAATTTATTGCAACTTTAATCCTATTCTTTTAATATTTTTTTAGAATTAAGAATTCTGAAAAATACTAAAAGATTACACTTAATCTAGATGACTAACACAAACAAATAAATTCCTATTTATTGGAATTTAAAAACATTTCCTGATACGACGATTTTCAGTTGAAACCGACAAAGCCTTCTCGATCGCCGACATGTGACACCAATCCGCGAGCTCGATCGCCAGCAAGTCTCTCCGGCTCTTGATCACGTCTAGTTGCCATTCCGATCCCACAGTTTTGTAAATCAAAATTTGCAGGTTGATGAAAAGGCCGAAGTAATAAAGTTGCTTCGGTCATATGTCAATTGTTTTGCATGGGAGTACACTGAGATTCCCGGAATAAGCCGCGAGCTCATGGAGCATCAACTGCCTATTAAATTCGGGTTTAGGCCTTATAAACATCCTCCTAGCCGCTTTAATTCGGCTGTATATGACCGAGTTAAAGAGGAGATAGAATGATTACTCAAGGCTAGGTTTATTAGGCCATGCAGATATGCTGAATGGGTTGTTAACATTGTGCCTGTAGAAAAGAAAGGGACTGGCAAGATTCTTGTGTGCATTGATTTCAGGGACTTGAACAAGGCCATTCCAAAGAATGAGTACCCCATGCCAATAGCCGACATGTTGATCAACGATGCTTCGCGTCATAAGGTACTAAGTTTTCTTGATGGCAACACTGGTTATAATCAAATCTTTATGGCCGAAGAGGACGTCTATAAGATAGCCTTTAGATGCCTTGGTTTTGTTGGCTTGTTTGAGCGGGTTGTGATGACTTTTGGTTTAAAAAATGTTGGTCTTACCTATCAATGTGCTATGAACTTGATCTTTCATGACTTGCTAGGAGTTATGCTAGACATCTACATAGATGATGTGGTTGTTAAATCGGATGCTATGGGAAACCACTTAGCCGATTTGAGAGTTTCTTTTGAAAGAATGCGTCAGTATGGCTTAAAGATGAACCCGTTCAAGTGTGCTTTTGGTGTATCAGCGAGCAAGTTCTTAGGATTCATGATTCATGAAAGAGGTATTGAGATTGATCCTAAGAGGCTTGAGAAGATTAAGAACTTCTAAGCGCCGACATGCAAGAGAGATATGCAGAAGTTGCTAGGCAAGGTAAATTATTTGCGTCGCTTCATATCTAACTTATATGGCAAGATTGATGCTTTTGTCCCTATACTTTGGCTAAAGAACGAAGCTGGATTCACTTGGGGGGCAAGTCAGCAACGTGCTTTTGTGAAAATTAAAGAATGCTTCTCATCACCGCCTGTGGTAAGGGCACCAAAAGCCAGGATTTCGTTTCGTCTATGTTACTGCAGAAGATAGCGTGATAGGAGCTATGTTAACTCAGGAAGTGGAGGGAAAGGAGTACATCATCACATTCTTGAGTCACCACCTATTAGATGCTGAGATGAGGTACGTGTTCTTAAAGCGTTTATGTTTATCACTTTATTATGCATGTACCAAACTTTGCCATTATCTTCTATCTAGCACATGTATTGTTACTTGTCAAACTGATGTTATAAAATACATGTTGCAAAAGCCGATTCTGAGTGGGAGAATCAGAAAATAGGCTTATGCTTTAATTGAGTATGATTTGGCTTATGAACCATTGAAAGCTATGAAAGGCCAAGTTGTTGCAAATTTTATAGTTGACCACCATGTAGATGTCAATTGGAGTAGTGATACTTATTTGATTGAGGTAGGGCCATGGAAACTTTATTTTGATGGTTCGGCTTGCAAAAATGGCCAAGGTGTTGGAGTTGTGCTCATATCACCTAGTGGTATGAGTTTTGTGACCTCGGCTCGTTTAGAATTTCTTTGCACTAATAACCAAGCCAAATATGAAGCTTTATTGTTAGGACGTAAGCTTTTAAATTGCATGGATATCAAAAATATTCATGCATATGGTGATTCTTTTTTAGTTGTGCAACATGTAGCAAAATTGGCTCAATGCTTCAATGGTTTGTTAAATAGCTACTTGAATAAATGTCTAGACAAAATTGCTACTTTTGATGACTTCAAAATATCTCATGTGTCTAGAGAAGGCAATTCAATTGCAAATGATTTGGCTCGGCAAGCATGTGGCTATCAAGTTAAAAAGGGCAGATTTTTATACAAAAGAAGCCGATGCTTGAAGTTTCTGTGTCACCCGAACCCGGAGACTCCAAACTGACATGATGCACACTGGAGTCCTCGTGCTAGAGCTCTTCACCCACTGGAGGCTACTGCGCACCGGAACCCCCGTGCCGGAGTCCTTCATCCACCGGAGGGCCCTATGCACTGGATAACTCGCACCAAAGCCTTCTGTGCGCTGGAGGTCTTCATGCATCGGACGCCTCCGGTGGAGAACTTCAGTATGACAGGCTCTGCATGGCCAGTTCGACCGGCCTTCGCCAGGAACAGGTAAGGCTTGGGGCAGGTTGAAATTTGTAAATAAAATGCCACTTCTAGTAAGGATTTGGCGAACCCTTCGGGGAACCAAGTGGATGATTGGAGGACCTCAATCGTCCAATATTTAAGAGACCCTAGCACATGGGTTGATCAGAAAGTTTGGCATAAAGCATTTAAATTTGTATTGCTCGATAGAATGTTGTATCACCGAACTATTGATGGAGTGCTTTTAAAGTGTTTGGATATCGATCAATATAAAGTTCCTGTTGGAGATGTACATGAAGGTCTTTGTGGTACTCATCAGTCGACCCATAAGATGAGTTGGATGCTCAAAAGAGCGGGTTTTTATTGGCATACCATGATTGAAGACTGATTTAAGTACTTTAGAGGATGTGAAGCATGTCAAAGGTTTGGTAATAGTCACCTTGCTCCTACGTCACCACTTAAACCTATTATCATACCATCATCGTTCTGAGGTTGGGGTTTAGACTTCATTGGCCAAATTCATCCTCCCTATTCAAAAGGGCATCGGTTCATGTTGATGGCGACGATTTACTTCACCAAGTGGACCGAGGTCGTGCCTCTCAAGAATATGACTCACAAAGAGGTAATTGATTTCATCTTAAAGCACATTATTCATAGATTCGGTATTCCCCAAACTCTTACTATAGATCAAGGTTCTTCATTTGTTGCTAAGGAAGTAAGATATTTTACCGAATCTTATGGTATAAAGTTGATAAACTCTTTGCCATACTATGCTCAGGCCAATGGCTAGGCCGAGTCTAGTAATAAAACAGTAATCAAACTCATTAAAAAGAAAGTTGAAGAGTTTCCTAAGAGGTGGCATGAAGTGCCTTTTGAAGCGTTATGGGCTTGTAGAGTTGCAAAGCATGGTGCCACCAAGGTAAGTCCATACGAGTTAGTATATGGACAAGAAGACATTTTACCAGTGGAGGTAGATCTTGGTTCTTTAAGATTTCTTAAGCAAGATGGCTTATCGGTCGATGAATATGAAACTCGTTTGAAGGATAGCTTGGAAGAGGTGACTGGTAAAAGATTGCGGGCTCTAGAAGCTATAGAAAGAGATAAGAGGAGAGTAGCTAGAGCCTACAAAAAAAAGAGTAAAAATAAAATCGTTTCAAGTTGGCGACTTGGTTTGGAAGACGATTTTACCTTTAGGCACTAAAAGTCCAAAGTTTAGCAAATGGCCGCCTAGTTGGGAAGGTCCTTTTAGAGTGGCTGAAATCATTCCAAGCAATGCATATTTGTTAGAGTCTCTAGAAGGAGAGTGATTTTGAAGGGCTTTAAATAGTAGCTATTTGAAAAAATATTTCCCAAGTGTATGGCAAAGTGCTTAAAGTACCAAAAGGACGATATGGAGCATATTAGTTTACTAAAAGTTTACTAAAAGTTTACTAAAAGGAAGGGGGCATGTGTTGACAGTAGAAAATGACATTAATGGCCAAAATTATCAAAATATCAAATTTGGTAATTTTGGGCCGAAAATATGTAACTTCTGGCACAAACCGAAGCCCCGAAGTGCCGAAGGCCCATTTGCATAGGCCTTCTGTAGACACGAAAACGCGCCCCCACACTTGGGTCAGCTCCACGATCCAAAAGTGTGCGGATACTTAGGGACAAGCCTAAGTGTAACACAACACTGACGTCGCGTTCCAACTTCTCTTAACAGTGGCAAGGGGGTGGAGTCGCCAGGTAATCAGATCACACAGAAATAATCCAATTAGCTGAAAAGAAATATATAAATAAATTAAACCAGCCAACTGAATGGAGCCTAACTGATTCGAAGTGCATCGTGCGAAGGATTCTCCGAAGGGAGGCCTTCGATGTCTGGTGTGAAGGGTTTCGCTGAAGGTAGCCTTCGGCGTTCGGATTGATCTAGCCGAAGGCAGGCTCCGAACAGATTTCAACGCGAAATAACCTATGAACAGCAGGGTTCGGTGCAAAGTCTCTAACATGACAAAACACTCCAACGCAATGCGCTGGCATGACTTCGTCTGGTGCGGAGTGTATGCGTGATGAAGCCTGATGCGACGAAGCCTGATGCGGAGCACTCTGGCGTGCGGGTCTGGCCAGACCGACAATGGTGTGATGGGTCCGACACGGATAGTCAAAGCAAGGGTTCCTCCAAAGCGTGTTCTGGCAGCCTCCAAAAACAGTTTCCTGGCTCCAAACACCTTCGGTGAAGGGGCTCCGAGCGTGAAAACCTGCAACAAAATAGAGATCAAGTGCTAATTCGGCCTCGAGACCAAATCTGCTAAGTGTTGCAATAGGGAAACGAAGGTAGCAATCTGTTATGTAGATTAACGGATACTTTACAAGCAAAGTAACAAGGCGATAGCATTCTATTACATAGATTAATGGGTACTTCACGAGTGAAGTAACAAGGCTTACCACTATTTCGAAGTGGTCGGCGGAGGGCTTCCAGGCAAACCCACAAAGGTTGTACAGAAAGGTAAATAAAAGTAAAGGTATGGTTCAAACTAGGGTTTGAAGTTTATTTGTGTTAGGGGGAATAATTAACCGGCCTCACCCCTATATTTATAGGGGCTAATCTTCTTATCTCTAAAGTTAATCTTGTAGGATTCGGCCTAATCAAGTTTAGGGATAAAAACAGCCAGAATCAGACTCAAACTCTATCTCTGAAGACAGCCCGAAGTGGGCCTTTGGCAAGGCCTACCGAAGCCTGCTCCTTGGGCCGAAGTTTTGGTGAGGCTAGGCTCCTAAGGGCCTTCGGGCTGAAGCTAGCAGGCCGCTAAAAGGCTTTTGAAGCCCAATGTTTGATGGGACTTTGGCCCTATAAGGCTTCGGCCTGAACTAGGGCTTGTGTATTTTTGGCCCAACTTACCAAAATTGATATTTTGAAAATCTTGATCATTAATGTCATTTTTTGCTATCAACACATGCCCCCTGCCTTTTAGTGAACTATAAGTGAACTAAAAGCATAATGGACTACGAACGATATCTTTCATATTGGCCTTTCGACACTTTTAAGTGCTTTGCCACACACTCGGGAAGTACTTTTTCAAATACCTGCCATTCAAAGCTCTTAAAAATCGCTGTCCTTGTAAATATTCTAACAAGTATGCATTGCGTGGAGTGATTTTAGCTACTTTGAAAGGACCTTCCCAACTAGGCAACCATTTACCAAATTTGGGGCTATTAGTGCATAAGGGCAAAATCATCTTCCAAACCAAGTCACCAACTTGAAACGATTTTGGTTTAACTCTTCTGTTGTAGGCTCTAGCTACTCTTATTTTGTCTTTCTCTATAGCTTCTAAAGCCCTTAACCTCTTATCAATCACTTCTTCCAAATTGTCTTTTAAAAGAGTTTCATATCCATCGACCGATAAGCCATCTTGCTTAAGAAATCTTAAAGAGCCCAGATCCACCCCTACTGGAAGAACAACTTCTTGTCCATATAAAAGCTCATATGGACTAACTTTGGTAGCACCATGCTTTGCAACTCTACAAGCCCACAATGCTTCTGAAAGTGCTTCATGCCACCTTTTAGGGAATCTTCAATTTTCTACTTAATAAGTTTAATCACGGTTTTATTACTAGACTCGACCTAACCATTGGCCTGAGCATAGTATGGTGAAGAGTTTATCAACTTAATACCATAGAATTTGGCAAAGTCTCTCACTTCTTTAGCAACAAACGAATTCCCCTGATCTGTAGTGAGAGTTTGAGGAATACCGAATCTATGTATAATGTGCTTCAAGATAAAATCGATTACCTCATTGTGAGTCATGCTCTTGAGAGGTACGACTTTGGTCCATTTGGTGAAGTGGTCTGTCGCCATCAACATGAACTGATGCCCTTTTTAAGAGGGAGGATGAATTTGGCTGATGAAATCTAAACTCTAACCTCAGAATGGCCATGGCTTGATAATAGGATTGAGTAGTGATGCAGGAGCTAACTAAATGTTACCAAACTTTTGGCATGCTTCACACCCTCTATAGTATTTAAAACAATCCTCAGTCATAGTCGACGAGTAGAAACCCGCTCTTTTGAGCATCCAACTCATTTTTTGGGCTGACTGATGAGTGCCACAAAGTCCCTCATGGACTTCTCCTGTAGCTACTTTGGATTGATCAACATCCAAGAATTTTAAGAGTATTCCATCAATAGTTCGGCGGTATAACACATCATCTAGCAATACAAATTTAAACGCTTGTCGCTGATCTTTCCGATCAGCCCTTCGATTGGGATATTTTAAATACTGGATGATTGGAATTCTCCAATCCTCCTCATGGATATCCGGAGGGTTTGCTAAATCCTTTCTAAGGATCCATGTTTGAAACTTGGACAACAAGAGTTATGTAGAACTCAGGTCCAAAAATAGAACCAAAATAGATCAAAAATCGACTCAAAGATTGAATCCAGACTGAAAACAGAACCCAAACATGGCAGAAATCAACAGTTTCAGAACATTATGCACTTTGTTGGACAAGAAAATATATGCAGCAGTGGTCAAAACCTTTTACAAATTTCAAACATGGAACCCTTGAAACATGGACAACAAAAGTCATGAAGAACTCAGGTCCAAAAATAGCATCAAAACAGTTCAAAACTCAGCTCCAAAAGTGAATCTGAAAAGGATGAATAGTACCTACGCTGGAAGCTCCTGGATGTTGTTTTTGCTTGATCCAAATGATGAACACTAAGCATGAAATTAAGAACAGCAAAAATGATAGAACAAAATAGAAATCGTGGTTGGTAGCCCCCAAAATGTTCACCTGAAAGAGTCTAATGACCACCACAAAAGTCCCTCAAACCCTAGGCCTTTGGGTCCTTTATATAGGCAAGCCCATAAAGGAAAAAACTCAAAATGCCTCTAGGATTTAATTACAAATTAATACTTAAAACTAATTAAACCTGAAATACCCTTTGGTGTTTTTCAGAATAAAAATTCAAAAAATACACAAAGAATATACCTATTTTATTACAACAATTAAAACTATACTTTTAATATATTTTCATAATTTTGACAATTCTGAAAAATACTAAAAGTTTACACTTAATCTAAATTACTAAACGAAAATAAACTCCTAATTATTGGAATTTAAAAACATTTCGAGATGAGATGATTTTCAGCAAAAACCAACAAAGCCTCCTCGATCGCTGACATATGACGCCAATCCGCGAACTCGACCACCAACAAGTATCTCCCGCTCATGATCCCCTCGAGTCACCTAATCACTTGCACTGGCCTCCCTTTCTCGACCATCTGTCCGTCCATATCTTTCTCTATCTCCTCGTGCACTCCTGAGATCATCTCCAACTTCACCCAGCATCCTTGATCCTCTGGCATTGAGCTCCCTACTTGACCCTTGATCACCGGTCGCTGACAGTTGGTTAGCATCTCCACCCTGCACACATAAGACAAGCCAAAAAATGAAACGCGATGCACACCGATCTCCTCGGCATCCATTCTCCATAACCACACATCGATCCCATCAATGCAATCAAACCATCACTCATTCATTCACTAGGTCGCTCAACCTTGTCAATCACTCATCATAAAGACATAAACCACAGTGTGACCTCTCTTGGTTTCACAAGAACCATCAGGAGTTAAAATATCGGGAGAAACTTCTTAGAGGGGCTAGGAAAAGGATAGATGAGCTTGAGAGTGAGCTTGCCATGACCAATGGCAAGATTGAGAGTCTATCTTATTTCCCTTGCTTGGGTGAAAGCAGTGAGTGCCCTAACTGCGAGGTGCTATTATGTGACCTAACGACTCTGAAGTCCAGGTACACAAAGAGGATTGATGAGAGAGACGCTTTGGCCACTGAACTTGAAAGCGCTCAGGTGGATCTTAAAGATGCTCATGCCACTGTCGTCATGCCCTGTAAAGACTGCCCATCCCATTTAGCTGTTTTAGCTGAGTTGAGAGCCAAGAGTGATGAGCAGTTGGGTGAGTTAGAAAGAGTCAGAGCTGAGCTGGAGTAGACTAAGCTTGAGCTCGAGACATTGTCAGTTCCACCCACTGTTTGTGAGAACTACTTGTCTCTAAGGTTGGAACTGATAAAGATAAAAGCTTTGAAGTCTGCCCAAGTTGATGGAGAGTTTGAGATCTGCTTGTCTCAGGTGGAGGTGCTAGCTTCTTTGAGAGAGGAGCTAGCTGATGCTCTGAAGAAGAACTCTTACCTCCATCAGATCCTGAGTTGGGTGAGTGCCAGAGAGCCACAGCTCGGCATGATGATCCAGCAGTTCAAGAGGTAGGATGGGTTTGGAGTAGGTTACACTTACACCAAGGCTGACTTTGAGATTGCCCTGAGCCATACATTGGAGTGGAGTAAGATGACTCCAGAGCAGAGATATCCCAAGACTCACTCCACTGAGTCTTTTCAGGCCTATCAGCCCAAGGATGGAGTGTTCCAAGGACAACCTAAAGTTCCACCCAAGAACCCTATCTAGATCCCAAATCCCAAGCACCTCCACACTTCTCTTGACTCTCTGCCTGGACCCTCTCACATCAAAGAGTCAACACCCAACACCACCAAGCCCAAGAAACTCACGCCTCAACCACATCTCAAGAAGCCTACCTATCACTATGAGTTTTGTTAGAGAGATGGGCATCTTGCGGAGTTCTGCTTCAAGAGGAAGCGGGTTGAGAGAGCAGAGATAGCTCTGGGTGGGCAGGAGCAGTTCTACCAGCAGGGTGGTAGACAGAGAGTCCCTCGACGCAGAGAGGCTAGAGACCAGGGCACGCCATGTAGGTGGTGGTAGAGGAGACGACTTTCGTGCCCGTGCTCCGGAGGGTGGTTTTTGCTCCGGCAGATTTCCAGGTAATTTTGGATACGAGTTTGGACCTTGTGGCCGTGACTTTAGGCAAAACAGAGGACCACGCTTTGACCCGCGTTTTGGTCCAAGCACTTTTGATTCTTTCTGCTTCCCTTTTTTGAGCAGATGGCTCGACACTGGTTTAGCTCTTTTGCTAAACCTGGTGTCAGACTGTTTGCTCCCCCTTATGACCATTGATTTTTTTAGGATTGGGGCCTGGAGGACATATGGATCATGGATTCGGGATGCTCTCACCACTTGACTGGACATCCCAGATGGTTCTCTAGCCTCAATTCTCCGATCTCCAAGGAGTACATCACATTCGGGAACAATGGTCAAGGGGAAGGTACATGGCATTGGTTCAGTTCGAATTTCTAAGCATTTCTCCTTGAAGAATGTTTCTTTGGTTAGAAATTTGGGTTTCAATTTGGTTTCTGTTTCGCAACTTCTTGAGGAGGGCTTAGAGGTTCGTTTTAAGAAGGGCTTGTCGTCTGTTGTTGATTGTAGAGGATCTTTGGTTTGCCAGATCGTACCCTATGGTAAGGTTTTTCGGATTGATTTCTCTAGCTCTTTTGGCCCTTCTTGCTGTTTGATCGCTGGATCTTCTTCTGAGCTCTGGAGGTGGCATAGGAGGTTAGGTCATTTGATATTTGATCTACTAGTCAGATTGAGTTCTATGGACCTCATCCGAGGATTGCCCAAGCTTAAGATGGAGAAGGACCTAGTGTGCCATCCCTGTCATCATGGGAAGATGGTTGCCGCTTCTCACGCACCTGTGACTCAGGTGATGACTTCATACCTGGGAGAGCTTTTACACATGGATACTGCTGGTCCAGCTCAGGTACATTCAGTCGGTGGCAAGTGGTATGCCCTTGTGATAGTTGACGACTTTTCTCGATTCTCGTGGGTTTTCCTTTTGGAGTCTAAGGATGAGGCTTTCTAGTTTGTTCATGATCTGATCTTGAAGCTGAAGAATGAGAACAATGGTTGGATGCGAGCAATTCTCTCTAACAATGGCTCTAAGTTCAAGAATTCTCAGTTCATCAGCTTCTATAGTGATCAGGGTCTTGAGCACCAGTTTTCTGCTCCTTACACCCCCCACAGAACAACGTTGTGGAACGAAAGAGACGCACACTGGTTGAGATGGCCAGGACGATGCTCGATGTGCATAGGACTCCTAGGTGCTTTTGGGCTGAAGCTATGACACAACTTGCTATCTGGCCAACCGCATTTTTCTTAGAGCTTACCTAGGTAATACATCATACGAGTTGTGGTTTGGGAGACAACCCAAGGTGAGCCACTTGCGAGCGTTTGGCTACAAGTGCTTTGTGCTCAAGAAGGGATGACATTTGGACAAGTTTGAGTCTCATTGCTGGGATGGAGTTTTCTTGGTTACACTTTGCATTCTCGAGGCTTAAGTGTTTGGAACCTCGACTCCCAGCAGCTTGTCGAGACGTGTGAGGTTTCTTTTGATGAGTCCATGCCTTCGCTTACTCCTTCTTTTGAGCTTTCTGGTGATGATGAGCTTGGAGAGTCCATTTTTGAGGAAGATGATGACACTCCCACTTTTGATGAGGGTGGGCCTTCTGCACAGCCTACAGACCCCACACCTTATGAGACTTTGACTGAGGATGAAGGCGAACATCTTATCACTACTTCCACTTCGATCGAGCCCCCTTAGTCGAGTCCAAAGGTGCCAGCTGCTGACTCCGGTGATGCGACATCTGATCACCTAGGATCCCAAGCAGTCCAGCGTGATCACCCCTCAGAGCTCATCATCGGTGATCTCTCCACGAGATCTTTGTGTTCTCAGGCTAGTTCACTCGCTGTTTTTGCTGAGTCTACTTTTGTTGCCACCTTTGAGCCTAGAGATGTTTCTCATGCTTTATCTGATGCAAATTGGATAAATTCTATGCAAGAAGAGCTTGAAAATTTTGTTAACAATCGGGTTTGGACACTAGTTGAGCTGCCACCAGGATGCAACCCCATATGCACCAAGTGGGTGTTTAAGAACATGCAAGGTGAAGATGGGGTTGTGGTGCGCAACAAAGCTCGATTAGTTGCCCAGGGTTTTTGCCAGAAAAGAGTATTGATTTTGAGGAGACTTTCGCCCCTATTGCCTGTCTTGAGTCCATTCGCATACTTTTGGCATTCTGTGCTTCAAAAGGTTTTAAGCTTTTTCAAATGGATGTCAAGAGTGCTTTTCTAAACGGGTACATAGAGGAGGAGGTCTATGTTAGGCAGCCCCCCGGTTTTGAAAACCCTAAGTTTCCTCGACATGTTTTCAAGTTGGAGAAAGCTTTGTATGGTCTGAAGCAAGTTCCCAGGGCTTGGTATAATCATTTAAAGCAGTTTTTATTGGGGAACGACTATGTGATGGGTTCTGTGGACAAAACTCTTTTGTTTCTCAGAGTTGGCACTGATTTCTTGATTGCTTAGATTTACGTGGATGACATTATTTTTGTTGGTTCTACTAATGAGCTTGTGTCCAAGTTTTCTGGGAAGATGCACAACGAGTTCAAGATGAGCCTCATGGGTAACCTCAAGTACTTCTTAGGGCTCTAGATCAAGCAGACCAAGGATGACATCTTCATCCACCAGAGCAAGTACACGCGGGACATGCTAAAGAAGTTCGACTTCAGTGGAGAGCTGAAGCCTCAAATGACCCCCATGGGCACATCTAGGGGCCTGGACAAGGATGAGAGCGGCGTCAAGGTCAACGAGAGAGAGTATCGAGGGATGATCGGATCGCTTCTGTACCTGACTACGATGAGACTGGACATTCAGTTCACCATGGGATTGTGCACGTGCTTCCAGTCTTCACCACGCGCATCTCATCGGCAGGCTATCAAGCGCATTTTCAAGTATCTTACCTATGCGCCTGATCTTGGTCTTTACTATTCAACATCATCATCTCTTGAGTTATGTGGCTTTTCCGATGCTAATTTTGATGGGTGCTGGCTGGATCGCAAGTCGACTTCCTGTACTTGCCAGTTTCTCGGTTCTTCGCTTGTTTCTTGGTCCTCTCGAAAACAATCCGGATTTGCGCTTTCCACTACTGAGGCTGAGTATGTTGCTGCTGGTCACAGTTGTTTTGGATGATTTCCACTTTGAAAGAATTTGGGTTGACTTTCCCTGCCATAGTGACTTTGTTTTGTGATAGCCCTAGCGTGATTAGTGTAGGGAAAAACCCATGTCTTCATTCAAAAACCAAACACATTGATGTGTGCGTTCATTTCCTGAGGGATCAATATGAGAAAGGTGTCATTGACCTTGTTCATGTTGATACTCATAATAATTTGGCTGACATTCTCATCAAACCCCTAGATCGGTCTACATTTAAGCGTTTGCGAGGGGATTTGGGATTTGTGTATCCTTTTTAGGATATTTTTGAGTCTTTTCTTTTTTCTTTACTCTTTTATTGAGTCTTTTCGTGTGAGTTCATACCCTGCATATTCATATATTCATATCCATCAAGCCGAACAGAGCGATTGAGGCTAAGTTTGGAGACTAATGGCTGATTGCACAAAGACGGTGAGAAAGGTATTTTGGACGCTTCTGGGTCCTCTATTTATAGCCTGGATTCCCAATTTTTACCGTTCAGACTTGCCGTTCGGTCTTCTTGACCGTTACTATTTACAAAATTAACGCAACATATAGCTTCTTTTGAAAGGAAAAGGCTAACGGCTATTTTTTCTAAGTCTAAAAGGCTTTTTGGTTTCATAGAAATTGATTCCAGAATTGTTCGAATAGAACTCTCTTAGAAATCAATTCGAAGTTATAAATCTTTGCATATTCCGAAGGTTGATAAAATTTATTAACGCCTACGCATGATTATTTTTCTTGCGTATACTGCTCTCCTAACCTTACAGGTCATGCGGAGAAGCGTATTCGAGGGGCTACTGTTGGGGGAAAATATTTCATCCTTAGGGTATCTACAGTAACAAGATGAAGGCAATCTACTAAACCGAAGTTCTAGTATTAAACTCCGATTTAGTAGGGGATCAAGTTCGAAGAATCAATGTGGACTCTTGTTCGGAGTATGGCTTCAAACGTAAACTCTTCAGAGAACTTATCTGCCAGCTAGGATGGAAGACTTATCTTCTTTCTCATTATATTAGTCTTTTACCATTTTAGCCCTATTAGGGGTACCGAATAGTTTCCACTATGTCGGTTGTAATTGAGAGGTAAAAAGGTCTTTTCCTTAAGATTTTCACCTATAAATACCCCCCATTCTACCCTGTAATGGGAATCGAATACTCAGTTATTCAATACACTACTTCGAATTACTTCAAGCTATTATCCAATTCGGAGGCTTGAAATAGTTCACTTCACAAACACTTCGCTTGTTAGTTTCCAATCTCTGAAAACCTATTAGCGTAATCTTTTACGCCAACAGTTGGCGCCGTCCGTCGGGAAACCTAGTCCAAAAAACTTCGTTCTCTACCAAGTTCTCAAAACCATGCCTCCCAAGCAGAGTTCAGTTGGTAGTCCTACTCGGAGGTCCCCTCGGACCTCCGGAGCAAGATCTTCGAACAAAGTCAAGGTCGGAGTACCTTCGGTAATTCCTCCACCTCATACTCCCAAAGGGATTCCCCTTCCTCGAGCATACGGAGTTTCTTGTTCAACTCCATCTATGATTCAGCTAGTCGGAGTCCCTTCTCCAGCTCCGATTCCGCTTCAAACTGACGCGTACGGTTCTCAAGATCCGAAAGATCCTTCCGGAAGAAATGAAGATGGTATTGGCGACATGGCAGCCCAAATGGCCAGTCTCCAAGCTGAAGTGGCGAGGTGGAGACAAGAAGTCGTAGATAGGCTTCGTTCTTAGGCCACCCCTGTCATTTCTGAAGTGCCTCAAGACGACGAACTTCCTTATCCCGAAGCCCGAGAGAACGCTTCCTTCGGAAGCGAGTCTCCGCTGCATCCCGAGTTAAAAAAAGTGCGCTTCCACCCTAAGTTTAATACTTCGAAGCTCTGTAAGTACTCCGGAGAGGAGGACCTCAGGGAGTTCTCCCGTTCTTATGCTTTGGCAATTGAGGCCAGTGGGGGAGTACGAGACACCATGGCCAAGTGTTTCCCTCTTGCTCTCGAAGGGGTGGCTTTGCGCTGGTTTTGGTCTCTGAAGCCAGGATCAATCAGAACCTGGGAGCAATTAAGGAAGAAGTTCATAAGTAACTTTTAGGGTACCTTCGTACCCCCAATGTCTACGGGAAGTCTTTTCTAGGGGAAGCAGCTGCCTGGAGAAACTTTAAGATAATTTTTCAAGCGCTTCGCCCATACAAAGTCGCAAATACGAGGGTTGTCTATGTCCTTCGTGGTTGATGCAGCTCGAGAGGGAGTTACCCATGCGGGCCTCCTTGATAAACTTAATTGGAAATAGATATCCTCCATAGCTCAGCTGATGTCCTATTTTGAAGAATATGCTAGGTCAGAAGAAGGGTGGCTCCGAAGAACAGCTTCAACTCCGTCAATTCTGCAAGAAGTCAAGCTCAAAGTAAAGACTTCAACACCTTCGTAGGGGCCTAGCATCGAAGTCCAGCATGACAGGCGTCGAGGGCAAAAGAATCCTCGTTTAGAAATCCTGAACATTGCTCCTCCGCAGAAATTTTCCCCTAAGACTTCACAAGCCTTGGGAAGCAAGACCAGCGGCTGGAGGCCACCAGCAAAGCCGGCTGGCAAAGCCCATGCCTTCTTCTGCTGCGTCCATGGTGAGAATCGGAGTCAAGCTACTAACGCGTGCAAGTCTATACTCGCTTTAAGAGGCGAGTACCTTGAAAGAACCTCGGGTTGAGACACTACTGACCGAGTTCCTTCCAAGATATGTCCGGAGCCTATCTAGGTTGTGGCACGCATAGACAACTTCGACCCTGCAAGACAACCTCCGGTGGTCAATATTGTGCCACCTCTGAAGTAGGAAGATGGTCAATATCGGGGTAAAAGAGTAGTCCTCCCCATTTCCGAAGGAGGGACCCTCAGCAGTATGTCGAAGAGACAGTGAAGAGAATATGTCCAGGAAGTGGGCCATATTGGAACTTCTTCGTCCGCAACTACCATGCCTGAGTGGTCCCATGTGTCGATATCTTTCTTTACAGATGATGCAGGTGGCATCAAGTTTCCGCATGCAGATCCCCTTGTTATTACTGCCGATATAGCAGGGACTGAAGTCTGGAGAGTGCAGATTGACAGAGGGAGTTCAACAGATATTATCTTCATTCAAGCCTTTGATCAGCTCTGTATCTCCAGGAAACATCTCCTCCCCGCAGTTCGTCCTTTGCAAGGCTTCGCAGGACCCTTCTTGATGCCCTCGGCCAAATAGGTCTTGAGGTTGCTTTCGGAGAGGGGCTACTGGGACGGACGGAGGAGGTGATTTTCGATGTTATAGATGCCCCGTACGCATATAATGTTATCTTCGGGAGGGGCATGTTAAATCATTTTGGAGCCATGGCGCATGATAACTATTTATGTATGAAGATGACCACTCAAGCGGGAGTGCTCACTTTCTTCGGAGATCAAGCCACTACACGAAGAGCAGAATATGGTCATGGCCCCCCTCTCGACCCGAGACAAGTGAACAATGTACAAGGAAATCCGGAGGATATCTCTGCTTCAGGTGAACCTTCGAAGAAGTCCTTTCCAAGACCCAGCCCCGACGGAGAGATTGTAACGAAGGTTATTATCAAAGACGACAAAGACTATTAATTTCAGTTCAGCAAAGATTTGCCTCCAGAAGTTGCTACTTCGTTAGAAAAAGTAGTCGACGAAAATTTGGATGTCTTTGCATGGTCTGATGAAGACATTCCCAGAGTCAGTCGAGATATCGTTGAGCATAGCTTGCTTGTGAACTCGAGGGTTCGACCTGTCCGACAAGGACTTCAGAAGTTATCTGCGGAGAGGGCCATCCTTGCTAAGGCAGAAGTGGAAAAGTTGCTGAAGGCTGCGATTATCAGAGAAGTAGCTCATACGGAGTGGCTAGGCAACCCAGTCTTTGCCAGAAAGAAATCTTCCGGGAAGTGGCGCATGTGTAGTGATTTTACATCCTTGAATAAAGCATGCCCCCGTGACCCCTATCCCATGCCCCGAATTGATCAATTAGTTGACTCCACTGCTGGTTCGGAGTTATTAAGCTTCCTCAACGCATATTCTGGCTATTATCAAATCTGGTTAAAGCGCGAAGATGAAATCAAAACAAGCTTTGTAACTCCTTCAGGAGTCTTCTGTTATGTAAGAATGTCTTTGGCTTAAGAAATGCCAGGGCAACTTTTTCGAGGTTAATTGCTAAAGCTCTAGGTCATCAAATAGGCCGCAATGTAGAAGCCTATATGGATGACATTGTAATAAAGAGTGCTTTAGAGCACCAACATAGCCTAGACTTAGCAGAAACATTCAATAGCCTTCGGGCATGTGGAGTCCGTCTCAACCCCAAAAAATGTATCTTCGGGGCTCAGGCTGGAAAATTGTTAGGGTATCTAGTTTCGAGTAGAGGGATCGAACCTAGCCCTACTCAAATAACTAGATTACAAAGGATGGCTCCTTCGGAAAATTTAAAGCAGGTGCAAAAGTTAACTGGCCGCCTAGCAGCACTTAGCAGGTTCCTAGTAAGGTCTGCGGAGAGAAGTTTGCCCATTTTCAAAGCATTGAAAGGGTCCAAAGATTTTACATGGACACCGGAGTGTCAAAAGAGTTTTGATGATATTAAGAATTATCTCCGTAACCTCGATACACTCATGGTGCCTGTTGCAGATGAAACCCTACTCCTCTACCTTGCAGCTACTGGCTCTACTGTCAGTGCAGTCCTTGTCAAAGAAGTTGATTTCAACAGTGTTGGAATAATTGCATTAGTTCCAGCAGGTTTTTATGTGGTGGAGTGTGATGTGGAGAATGAACCTCGAAGGGTTCTAACAGAGGGAGAAAAAGGTTTATACTGGTTCGGGCTTCTCCTGAGAGATAATAACCCTACGTCTAGTTGTGGTGGATTTGGCATGGTATGCCCTAGTATGGAGCAATGATTCCAGGGTCTCTTGGCCCCCTAGAACATGTGTCCCTGTTACAAGGGCTTGGCCCTGTTTTTATAGGCGCGCAGGCCAAAGGAAAAGACCGAGATGCCCCCTATGAGCCCTAGGCTCACAGGGGTAGAGAGGAAAAAAAGGGCTAGCTACGGTACAAAGGTACTTTGCAGCTTTACAGCTTTACAGGCGTGTCAGGCTGCGCCAGGCTTTTGACCAGCTAAACGACATACCAGGGGCGGCGGGGCCCCTGGTATGGCCTACACTTAGATATTTCTTGAGCTTCGAAGTAGGGGCCGGAGCCTTTCTGGCAAAGGCTGCGAAGAGGGCTCCGAGGTGTACCCCGGAGGGGGCTTCGAAGCACGCCCCGAGCAAGGCTCCGAACTGGGGTCCCCCGAACTGGGCTCCCGGAGGGCGGCCTCCGGCATCCTTCGCCCGGAGGGTGGCCTCCGGCACTCTGCGCCCGGAGGGTGGCCTTCGGCAACCTGCGCCCGGAGGGTGGGCTCGAACTGGGGGCTCCAAGCCGGACCCCCGATCTGGGGGCTCCGAAGCTGCAGGCTCCGAAGGGCACCTTGGGACATGAAAACAACTCTTAGCGAGAAAACAAGCTCCGACGGCACTGGGCTCTGGGCCGAAGGCTGTCGGAGGCTGACGTCATTTGGCCCCTATTCAAGGGAAATATATTCCCCCAATAGTAGCCCCTTGCGTGTAGGCCTTCAGGACGAAGGGGTGTGCGCGCCCTTAGGACAAATGACCTGCAAAATACAACTTCGGATAAAACATGCCTTCGAAGCTCGGACCGAAGGTGACCTCGAAAACTGCAGGAAATAAATGCCTGCGCTAGTTTGTCAGAAAGACTTCGGGAGCCCAAACGGCTCCGCAACGGCTAGAAAGTTACCGTTACCCTGCGCTGGGCCGCTTCGCCTTCGCTGGAGGCCCACTTGGCGGTGGGTTCAGCCCACGACTGTTAGAATTCTTACCGCGCCTATAAATAGAGGTTTACCGCGTGCAGCTTCGGCACGCTCTCATTTGCTTCCTTCTCACTGCCTTACAACCTTCGCTCTCTTCTTTCTAGCTTCGCGTAGAGCACCCTTCGCTAGCTTTAGCCCTTCGCCATCTTTAGCCCTTCGCCAGCTTTAGCCCTTCGCGCCGAAGTTCTGCCGAGATGCCGAAGAAGGCCGTGGCGAAGCCCTTGGCCTTGGGCCCGAGCTCGAGCTCCGCCCAACTGCAAGCGGTAGCGGCTGCAGCGGCGAAGCCTCCGCCTAGGCGGCTGGGACCGAGGGATCTTCGGACCCCCTCCGATAAGTTCGAGCAGACCTTGGAGATGAGGGCTTCGATCTCGACGGAGGAGTCGGTCCGGAGGGCCTGCGAAGGGAGGGTCGCAGTGAAGATCCAGCTTCGGGTCCTGGAGAAGTCGGAGGCCGTGCCGAGGCCTCGGGCTGATGAAGTGGTGGTCTTCGAAGCCTTCTTCGAAGCTGGCCTCGGGCTGCCAGCAGTGGGGATGCTGAGTGAAGTCCTCAAGGCTTACAACCTTGAACTTCCTCAACTTTCGCCCAACGCAGTGGCGAGGTTGGCTGTCTTCGAATGGGCCATGAGGGCTGAGGGCTGCGAGGGCCACATGGATGTCTTCGTCGCCCTCCACGATGCCAACTGCCAGCCGAAGCCGAGGGAGGGGACAGACCACGTCAAGAGGGCGCTGGCCTTCGGCAGCGCCAACTTCCAGCTCCGGAAGGAGTTCCAGGACGCCTTCCCGGCGAGGGCTGTAAACAACAAGTGGTATTCGAAGTGGGATCAGGAGTGGTTCTACGCTTCCGTCGGTGCGAACTCCCCCCTTCGGAGTACCAACACCCACATCTTGTACCGACGCGAAAGGGTGGTGAAGACCAGCGACGACATCCTTCGCTCGAGGATCTTGCTGCTCCGGAGAGTGGCGGCGAAGATGAATATGAGGGACCTCGCGGAGGAGTTCATCACCCTCCGGCTCAGCCCCCTCGCGCGCTCCTGGCCGGAGGGGCTCTTCCAGGCTTCGGGTCGAGGGGAACTTAGTGAGTTGGCCTTCGACTGCTTCTGTAAGGCTTCGCAATCTCTTCGCCTTTTATACTTTGTAGATTTTTCACTTCTAACTTTAAACCTTTCATGCAACCGACCTCGAAATGAGTACTCCGGAGGAGGCCACCGCGGCGGCGGATCGAGTCGTTGGGACTCCGACCTACGAGGAGCAGACCCAGCGCCTCGCACTGGTGGGGTCCTGGGAGCGCTGGAATAGAGTATGGACCGCGCTCGACCTCGGAGGGCTCCCTACTCTGCCGGACTTCGCCCACCTGACTACCTCGTCGGCCAGAGCCAAGAGGAAGAGGGGGGACGAGGACGAACCGGATGCTCCGAGGCCTCGGCTGGAAGTCCCCGCGGCCGAAGTCTCTAACCCGGGGGAGGTTGCGGCGAAGCCCGCAACTACTCCGACCTCCAAGAAGGCAGCGAAGCCCCTGGCGGCGAAGCCTTCGGCGGCGGAGGCCGACGCGCATACTCTCGCCGCCAAGGAGCCCACGGATGCCCCGGCGGAACCAACTTCGGGCGTGAAGGTGGATGCGCTAGCTTCGCAGTGAAGGAGCTGGAGGGCACACTTAGCCCCTCCTTCCTTCCAAGAAATCTCTGACGAAGGTAAACCCTTTTTGCATGCTTCTCTTCAATATGCGGATCTTGACTTGGCTCCCTGCAGAGGATGAAGACGATGCGAGGCCCACCATGATGAAGTCGGTAGGCGACGCCAGATCGAAGCCCGCCGATGCGAAGCCCATGGAAGCTTCGAGCAGCAGCGGCAGTAGCAGCGGCAGCGACAGCGATTCGGAGTCCGAGAGTACTTCGTCCGACGACGAAGGCAGCGGAGGCCGCGAGGTCCCTCGAAGTGACAAAGATGTCGATGTGGTGGGCTTGAGCCCCGCCTCGCCGAAGCCCGCGCAGGCGACCGTGGCAGTGATTCACCCCTTCAAGCCGAGGGAGGGCGTGACGGAGGCGGCGATCCACGGCTTCAGCGAGGCTTGTGCTTCTGTGGAGGCAGGGGACTTGGTGGCCCAACTTAGCCACTTGGACCCCACGGATCTCTTCGTCAGCTCGAACGAAGTCCTTATGCGGGTGAGCGAAGCCCCTTGCAGCCTCGAACTATATTTTAGCCCTTGGTTAATACTTATGATTTCTTGACTTCATGCAGGCCTTCGCACTGAACGCAGCAGCTTCGACTTCTGCCGACAGGCGGATGGAGCACCTCGCAGAGGAGAAGGAGGCCCTTCGCCGTGAAGTCTCGGAGGAAGCCGAGAAGCGGAGGCAGGTCGAGGCTTCGGCTGCTGAGGCGAAGGCTGAGGCCGACAAGGCTAAGGAGGCCTTGGCCTCGGAGATGGCTCGGCTCCGCGCGGAGCTCCAGGCTTCGAAGGACGCCGAAGCTCGGCAGGCGAAGGAGAATGCTTCGCTCCGCCAACGGGCCCAGGGTCTTGAAGACTTCGTTGTGGCCAATCTTGGCGAAGCCACCCAGAGCCTGACCGAGGTCCTTGAGTTAATAGGGACCGAGTGCCGGGCTCCAGACTTTGGCGATCAGGATCCGATTGGGGACCGCGTTGATTTCTTGAAGACTGCGGCTTCGATAGCGGAGGAAGCGCTGACGGGCTTCGCTCTCATGGCCGGCCGAGTCGCGGGCCAAGGGGTGTTGCACATGCTTCACGAAGCGGGGTGCACCCACCTTCAGACAGCTACCTCCGTGACCCCGGTGGTCTTCGGTGGTCCGCACTTGGTGACGCCTCCAGCGGAAGTTCGCGGAGCCTGGCGGCGGCTGCAGGAACCCTGGAAGGAGCAAGGCTGCGAAGCAGTCCTCGACCTCCAGAAGGCCCTTCGACACCGCCGATCCAAAGCGCATGCTGTGTACAATCAGCCTTCGACTTCGACACCTCCGCCTCCGAAGGTGTAGATCTCCTTAGGCCTTTTGTAATACTTAGCTCCAGGCTTGTAAAAACTTTATCAGCTTATTAATATGAATGCGGGGGTCTTTTTATACCTGCCCAGGCTCAGCCTCTGAGTGTAGACCTCGAAGTGCTCGAGGACTCCGAAGAACTTCAACAGTTGTGGGCGGTCCTCGGTTTAAGCTTCCGAGGGGGCCTAACGGCAAAGCCATCTCTGAAGTAGCTCAGGATTTGCTAGCCACTGTGAAGACGGAGTACCTTCAGGGTTCTTTGTCTTTACCTTCGTGGACGGTCTTAGCGGGTGACGAAGCCTTAGACTTTTCTGCCTTTGATACGGCACCGCCTGCTTCGCTAACTTGGAGCGACCTGCAAAGTGGAAGATGAGGTCCGCGGGCTTCGGAGCCTGGACGAACCGGACGTGGGAGAGCGGGCTCCGACGAGGCTTCGTCCAGCCGAGGGGGCCCTGGCCGAAAGAGAGGCAAGCGAGGGTTGGGGCCTCGCACACGATTCTTCTTAGGTTTAGACACATACTACTCGTAGTTTGCTCTCGAAGTATATCTGTAACACACTTCTCAATTGTCATTTAATAAATGGATTATATTTGCATACTTTGTTTGTATGCTTCGCATTGTTTGGCTTCGAACGTTTTAGCTTGTCACGCTCGTACAGCGTATTACATTCACGCGCCTCGCATACATGCTTCCCCCCTTTGCTCGTGGCATCTAGGGACTTAGCCGTTGCTGGTGCGGGCAAAAAATAAAGGATGTGAAGGGTGCGCTTTTCGACAGCTTCGATGCATGAAGTTTTATTTGAGCGAAGGCCCCTTCTGGGCTTCGAACGCTTTAGTTTGGTGCGAAGCAGGGCTTCGGCTGCTCGGAATTTCATTGAGCGAAGTACTCCTTTGGGCTTCAAACGTGCTAGCTTGGTGCGAAGCAAGGCTTCAGCATCACCAAATTTAGCGAAGCGTGCTTCGGCATGCTAGGATTTGGATGATGTGCGTGAGCGAGGCTCTGAAACGCACCTAGATTTTAGCGAAGTATGACTTCGAGACGCTTAGGCGTATATTATATGAACACGCGAAGCAAGGCTTCGGAGCATGTTTGGATAATGAAGCAAGGCTTCGGAACTTGGTCCTGTAATGAGAAGGATATTTGGTGTGGATTCACCGAACCTGTGATAATGTGAGCCACCTTCGACTCTGAGCCACCTTCGACTCTGGGCCACCTTCGACCCGGGGATGCATTAGGCCGGAGCCTGGAATCCCGGACTTGCCGAGCCGTCGCTCGGAAGTCTCAAAGCCCACTGCTACGGGCCCGGAGGCGCTGTGTAGCCTTTGGAGGGGCGCTCCGGATTTTGTAAGGCGAAGCGAGGCTTCGTATTTTAAATAAGGCGAAGCAAGGCTTTGGGTTTTTGATTAGGCGAAGCAATGCTTCGAATTTTCCTCAATAAGATGGGGCAGAAGTTTGCTTTGAAGGTGAAGCAGGGCTTCGAACTTCAAGGCGAAGCTGAGCTTCGAATATATATCAAGTGATCGCGACATTGTACATCGAAGTAGTACTTCGGATAGTAGACATACCTCGCGAAGTAGTTGAAGGATGGCCTCGTAGCTTTCGGGGCTTCGGCGACCTCCGACATGTGTAGCGGAGCCCCTTGCTGGAGGGTGGGCTCCGGTATGTGAATGATGGAGGAAGGTGAAGACGGCCTTCGAGCTGCACCCGAAGCCCCTTGCTGGAGGGTGGGCTCCGGTATGTGAAGGATGGAGGAAGGCGAAGATGGCCTTCGAGCTACACCCGAAGCCCCTTGCTGGAGGGTGGGCTCCGGTATGTGAAGGATGGAGGAAGGCGAAGATGGCCTTCGAGCTGTACCCGAAGCCCCTTGCTGGAGGGTGCGCGAAGCGAGAAAGCTTCGAAGCTCCCCCTCAGGCATGCTTCGAGTTACAGACAGTGGTAGAGAACTTAGCTTTTAGTACTAAGTTCCCCACGGACGGCGCCAACTGTTGGAACAATTGCGTTAGTTCCAGCAGGTTTTTATGTGGTGGAGTGTGATGTGGAGAATGAACCTCGAAGGGTTTTGACAGAGGGAGAAAAAGGTTTATACTGGTTCGGGCCTCTCTTGAGAGATAATAACCCTACGTCCAGTTGTGGTGGATTTGGCATGGTATGCCCTAGAATGGAGCAATGATTCCAGGGTCTCTTGGCCCCCTGGAACGTGTGTCCCTGTTACAAGGGCTTGGCCCTGCTTTTATAGGCGCGCAGGCCAAAGGAAAAGACCGGGATGCCCCCTATGAGCCCTAGGCTCACAGGGGCAGAGAGGGAAAAAAGGGCTAGCTACGGTACAAAGGTACTTTGCAGCTTTACAGCTTTACAGGCGTGTCAGGCTGCGCCAGACTTTTGACCAGCTAAACGACATACCAGGGGCGGCGGGGCCCCTGGTATGGCCTACAATTAGATATTTCTTGAGCTTCAAAGTAGGGGCCGGAGCCTTTCTGGCAAAGGTTGCGAAGAGGGCTCCGAGGTTTACCCCGAAGGGGGCTTCGAAGCACGCCCCGAGCAAGGCTCCGAACAAGGCTCCGAACTGGGGTCCCCCGAACTGGGCTCCCGGAGGGCGGCCTCCGGCATCCTTCGCCCGGAGGGTGGCCTCCAGCATCCTGCGCCCGGAGGGTCGCCTCCGGCAACCTGCGCCCGGAGGGTGGGCCCGAACTGGGGGCTCCGAGCTGGACCCCCGATCTGGGGGCTCCGAAGCTGCAGGCTCCGAAGGGCACCTTGGGACTTGAAAACAACTCTTAGCGAGAAAACAAGCTCCGACGGCACTGGGCTCTGGGCCGAAGGCTGTCGGAGGCTGACGTCATTTGGCCCCTGTTCAAGGGAAATATATTCCCCCAACAAACAGGAAGTTGGTACAAAATCTAGTCTATTTTGTATCCGAAGCATTGTCTAGAGCAAAAACAAGATATTCTGAGCTTGAGAAGTTCACCTATGCTTTGATAATGGCTTCGAGGAAATTGAGGCATTATTTTCTAGCACATAATGTGATTGTACCAACTTTGTATCCCTTAGGAGATATGCTCTGAAGCAAGGATTCTACAGGAAGAATTGGAAAATGGGATATTGAATTGGCACCCTTCGGCATCTCCTTCATGGCAAGGACAGCGATGAAGTCACAGGTGGTGGCAGATTTTGTGGCAGATTGGACTCCATCCGTAGTATGGGCTCCAGAGAAATCAAATGAAGGAATTTGGACTATATACTCCGACGGAGCTTTCCAAGCATCTAGAGCAGGCATCGGAGCAGTAATAATTTCCCCTTCAGGGCAAAAGGCAATGTACTCCGCAAGGCTCAACTTTAAGTCCACCAATAATACAGCGGAGTATGAAGGAATTTTGCTAGGACTTCGAAATGCGCGTGCTTTAGGTGCTACAAGAGTTGTTGTTAAAATAGATTCTCAAATTGTTTGCAGGGCACGTTGATAAAAGTTTTCAAGTTCGTCACCCCCATCTTGCAAAGTATTTGGAAGAGATCTGTAAGATTGAAGTAGCATTTAAAGGGATTTCCATCCAAAGACTACCTAGAGCTGAAAATATGCAAGTCGATACCTTAGCAAAAGCTGCAGCCAGAGGTATGGACATTCTGGAAGGAGCTTTTTACGAAGAGCTTACTTCACCTTCGTTGCCACAGATCCCTTCTACGGATGTTCTTTGCATTCCAAGCACTGATTGGCGGAGTTCAATTATGGAGTTGTTGCAAGGTGAAGCAAATTTCCTTGAAGGGCCACAACTTTCGATGTTGAAGCTCAGAGTTCGAAATTATCATATAATCAATGGTATTCTCTACAAGGCCGGAGTATGTTCCCCTCTGCTCCGATGTATATCTCAAGCCGAAGGTCAAGAAATGCTTCGAGAAATTCATGAAGGCCTTTGTGGTAGCCATCTAGCCCCTCAGGCTTTGGCAGGAAAAACACTTCACCAGGGGATTTATTGGCCTACAATAGTAGCTGATGCGGAGAGTCTAGTTCGCACGTGCCAAGGTTATCAATGGATAGGAAGAAGAAGTCATCGTCCACCAACAACTCTTCAAGTCATTGCCCCAGTTTGGCCCATGGCTAGATGGGGCATGGACCTTATTGGCCCCTTCCCAGTAGCAAAAGGAAATCTGAAATTCGTAGTTGTAGCAATTGACTATTTTTCCAAGTGGGTCGAAGCAGAACCCCTCACAGCTATCACTTTGAATAATGTACAAAAATTTTCTGGAAAAGTATTATATGCAGGTTCGGAGTGCCTCGACAGCTAACAGTTGACAATGGGACACAGTTTGATGTAGAGCCCTTCAGGAAGTTTTGCGAAGATCTTGGCATACAAATATGCTTTGCTGCTATGCGTCATCCTTAGTATAACGGAGTTGTCGAAAGGGCCAATGGTAATATATTGTCAGGGCTGAATCGAAGAATAGTAGGGTTGGCAAAGGGACTGTGGACCGAAGAGCTTCCGAAGATTTTATGGTCCATTCGGACCACTCAAACAAGGTCCACATGTTTTACTCCTTTCAGACTATTATTCGGAGATGAAGCTATGACGCCAACGGAGCTTAAAGGAGGATCTCTTCGCAGCATCGAACCTAAAATAGAAGGAGAAAGGCAAGCTTCGCTTGATTTAACAGAAGAAACAAGACTTTGAGCTGTCACCAATCTGTCGAAATATCAGCAGCAAACGAAGACTTGGTTTGACCCGAAGGTTAAGCTTAACGAACTTAAGCCAGTTCATCTAGTTTTGCGAAGCATTATAGCACCAGGGAAATTAGGAAATAAGTGGGAAGGTTCATACATTATTCTCTGTTCAGAACGCCCTAGTTCTTTTAAGTTAGCTAATTTCGAAGGCGAAGAGTTAAAGCATGCCGGGCATGTAGAGCACTTAAAGCGATATTTCGCATAGGGGCTCCTTGTAATCATTTGTAAGCACCTTCTGAGTTAATAAAGTTCATGGTTCAGATAATGCCTACCTCTCAAACACTTCCTACTTCTAGTGGATGCACTGGAAGAACAAAGTTGGTTGTGAGGGAAGTGTCATTCATTTGAACCAATTTTGCGGACTTTGAACCACTGGTTCGAATCTTCCGACGAGGTGGGAAAGTCACGGAAAAACGGATTCCAAACCACCGGCTTGAAATCATCCGTAAAAAGAGTCCAAGGAGACCAAATAATGCGGATTCCAAGCTCCGTCCTGAAAGCATCCGTAAAAAGAGTCCAAGGAGACCACTATGCGAATTCCAAACCACTGGTTTGATAGCATTCACAAAAAGAGCCGAAGGAGACCAAGTAAAACAGAGTTTGAGCTAATAAGCTTCGAATATCTGTAAAAAGAGTGTAAAGTGACTAATTGTTTTGGATGCTAAGGTATCCGGAAAACTAGTCTGAAGTGGCTACATTCAAACGAAGAGGTACTAACTTACCAAGTTTCAGACTCCAAGTAGTTGAAAATATTTTTTGAGATTTTAATTAATCTCTAAGTTGCTAAGGAGCTCTGAGCCTCCAAAATTGTACTCCTATCATTTTTTCTTTGCGCGTTACCATCTTTGATCAAACTTCGAAGTTGCTTGCACCCCAAGAGGGGCTAGGAAATAGGGAGACAATTTTAAAGCTTTAATCTTTATCATTTGAACAGATTACATTAAATTACGAAAAAGTTTGTATCTATAACAAGAAGGAAACGAAGACCCCTTCGATCCCTAGAGCTACCACTAAAGCCAGAACGACTAGTTTCGGAGCCGGGAGTCCTAATAACTTTACGTTTAAATCTTCTACCTCCCCTCGAAGCTCGAAAATCTTTTTGTTCCTGTTGGAGTTCAGCTCAAGTTCGAAGTCACTCGGGGCTTCTCTCCCAGCTTCGAAGTTGTCTAGGTTTCTTTGTTTGTTCTTCAACAGTATTCTCTTCTTTGGACCATTCAATGTCTTCAGAAGATGAGGTTTCCAAGTTAACTTCTTTTTCCTCCTCTTTAATGTAAGATAATATATCTTTGTATATTTCGGGCGCAATCGCACCGGAGCTTTCTCGAGGAATCAGAAATCGAGGTCGTTTGTGAAGTCTTAGAAGGTCGAAGGTAGCCCATAGCAGGCGAAGTTCTTCGGTAACATCTAATACTTCGAGGTCATCCATAAAAGGTTGGAAAGCCTAAAAACATTTTCCAAATAAGTCTTCATTCATAACAGATGAAAGCATAAAATTTTTACATGCTCGGAGCCCTAACAAAACTAAACCTACGGGTATGGCGGAGGTTGGCTGCTCGAAGCCTATAGCTGGGCTTGTTTCTGGCGAAGTCCTTCATCAATCCAAGCCTTGATTGTTGTTCGACCTTCGGCTCTCCAAGATGCTTGGAAGGCTTGCCATGCTGCGGCCACATCCTCAGAAGGATTTAATAGCTGGTTTCATCGAAGGTAATAGGAGCTACTGATAGCCCTAAATCTTCGTAGTAGCGAAGTATTCCGAGAGCGGATACTTGGCTGGAGATTTCTCCATACCGAATACCCGCTGTCTTCATCATCTTCATTGCTCCTTGGATCATTTTCAATCGTCACAACAAGGGGACATCGCCAGTCAAAGGTAGTGTCCAAGAAGTACCAAAATACTCTAAGACACCTAGAAGGTTGTCCATGGCCTCCGTTGCTACCTTCTCCGACTTCACCTTGTCTTCGATCAAAGTATCCCTTAATGAAGATAGCTCATCTATCACAGAAGATAGCTTAGCTGCCGCCGTGGCCAAGGAGTTCTTCTAGCTAAGCAGGTTGTTAGCTTCCTCCATGGACTTCGTCTGTTCTTCTCGGAGCTTGACCAGCTTGAGGAGCCATGCTGAATAGCGTGGGCCTCATGGCTCCAGATGTGATGAGTCATTGTCAATGATAGTCAAAGAGGACAGAAGAAGAAGGAAGATCTGCTGTGTCTGGGCCGTGTGTGACTCAGGTACATGGGTAGTGAGCGACTGTTGGGCAGAAGGGCCGCGAAGTCAGGCTGGCCCAATCCGGGTACATGGGCTAGGAGCAGCAAAAGACCCACTGGGCTGTTGACCAGGATTGACTCAGCTACACGGGCGGTGAGTGATTGCCGGGCTGAGAGAGCTGCGGAATCGGGCCGACCCAATCCGGGTACCTGGTGCAAAGTCAGTGGAGGCTTTGTCAGTTTCGGCGCAAAACTGACGACCGCTGATCATGTATCAGACTGTCCAGTAGAGAAGCCGTAGTCGCTACGAAAGCTTAGCTTCCGGATAAGTCATCTGTAAATAAGAGTTTACTGTTTTGTCCCTAGGCCCACAGTCGGTCAATCGAGTCTGTAAAAATATCCTAAGGTCAGTTTAGTCTTTTCCTGTTATTTTCAGCGTCTGTAAAAAACCCTAAGGGGCTGGTGGAATATTCCTAGCTATTGGGCAGCCTATAAATAGGGCCCCAATCCCTAGGGTTAGGTCACCCTTTGCTGAAATCACCTTTTAATCTATTCCTTGGGTCACTCCTCTTTGTTTCCTACGTTTCTATCTCTCCTGTTCATGCGTGCGCCGCCAAGGATTTTGCTACTGTTTGTTTGTGAGTTCATCTTGATTCTTCTCTGGTCTAGATGTTTTTATTCTTGCTGTTGTGTGCAGCATTTCGTTAATAGATTTGCAGTTTCGTTTCGCGTGCAACTAGTTTATTCCTGTGCGAATGTCTCTCTGTTACTTCTGTTCTTCACGTGAGAAGTACTAGTTCTTGCTAGTAGCAAGTAGTACCTACTGCCTGTAGCAACAATACACTAGTACTCTAGCCTTGCTTTATCCTGTGTAGCTTTTTGATCGACTAGACCGAGCCTTGTCTTTCTCTGGCTGTTTTTGGCGAAGCCCCCTCGTTTGTGCGAAGTCCTTCTGTTCTGTGGAGCAGGCTTCGACCTGACTTCTTCGAAGGCTTCGCCAGGACTCAGAACTTGAACTGTGAATCTATCTTCGAAGTGTGCTCTGTTCTAAGGTTTTGTTCTGACATACTTCGACACTCTTTTGCGAAGCATACTTCGACATGCTTCGGAGTTAGCTTCGAAGCATCTCTCTCTGGTAGACTTCGCTCGGAGTATGTTCTTCTGAGGTATTTCTGCTGCTGTCTTTTTCGAGGGTTTCAGTTTGTGGATTCGGAGCTAGTCGTTCGAAGAATGTTTATGGCCTTCGATTTCTTGTGTGACAACACCTGCAGACTCCGTTTCGAAGCTGGTCTGTGGTTCGAAGGTTACCACTTCGGTAGTTGTACCTCGATCTAGCTAGCTTTGAAGGTATAGTGTAGGTTTCGTTTTGGTCTTGTTGCTGTGTGTTTAGCTTCGCTTCTCCTTCCAAGGTTGATTTTTCTGTGAACTTTGTTCGAAGCTTTTTGATCGAAGTTTAGGCTTCGAAGCACACTGTTCGAAGCAGGCTTCGATACTTTCATACTTCGCTTCGAAGCATACTTCACATTCTGCCACACTCGAACTAGGCTAGTTTTCACAAACATTCGGCACTTCCACGACAGCTTTCGACAAGGGACCCCGAAGCAAGCTTCGTCACCTCGAAGCAGGCTTCGACACTGTGAAGCAGGCTTCGACACAGCGAAGCAGGCTTCGACAAGTTTCGAACAGGAGACAAATTCTGAACAGTAACTCCTCAACTCATTCTATGTGCACTTAGACTATTCTCTGAGAAGTTTGATCTGCCATGTTTTGAATATTTTGTTTATCTGCCTTTTAGCACTGTATTGGTGTTTCTCTGTTGTTGACACCGATCGTTTCTAGGCTAGATACTTTTAGACTTAGGCAATCTATTCACATTTCGCTGCTTAGTCTTTTGAGGTGCGTTGGGTGTTGGGAACAGGCCATTGATTCGAAAGAATTTTTAGGCGCCCATTCACCCCCCTCTGGTCGCTACTTTCGGTCCTACAAGTGGTATCAGAGCCTGGTTAGGCTTTTTCCATACCTTAACCAGTTCTAAACCCCAGTAGTGATCATGACGTCTCCTGGCAAGGTCCCGTCCTTGGAAGCTTATGCCTATAACTATTGGAAGACTCGCATACGAGCCTATCTTATGAGCCAAGGCTCGGACATTTGGGATATTTGCGTTCACGCCACGTTTGTTATATTGCCAGTTGCTGAGCATGGTACTCCTGGTATCATTGCCCAGCATCTAAACAATAGTAAGGCTGTGAACATCTTGTTTTCTGGTTTAGGTCCCACTGAGTTTTAGCGTGTGAGCCATCTCTCCACTGCGAGAGAGATTTGGGCTACCCTCAAGGCACATCATGAGGGGGCAGCTCAGGTCAAGGCTCGGCTCTATCAGACCTACCGGCGTGAATATGAGAATTTCACACAAAAGCCGGGTGAATCTGTTGAAGCGTTGTTTGGTCGTTTTCAATCGATCATAAACAAGCTTCGGGACAACAAGGCTGAGGGTGCTCAGTTAGTCTCAGATCACGAGCAGGCGCTCAAGGTTCTTCATACCTTGGACCCAAAGATCTGGGAGATCAAGGTATCCTCTATCATTGAGAGCACATCTTACGATACCTTGACCATTTCTGAGTTGTTTAGCAAGCTGAAGGCCACTGAGGTTGATATCCAGTTGAGATCAAATCTCACTGGCTCTGGATCGAAGTCCCTGGCCCTTGCTACACCTTCTGTTGATCCCTCCTCTATGAGCTGTGCTGGGTTCTCCTTGATGTCTATCACTGAGGACCAGCTTGAGTCTTTGGGAGATGATGACCTGTGTCTTTTTAACAACCGGGTGCGTCGTGTTTATGACAAAAGGATGTTCAAAAGACATGACACAAAATCCGGGTTCTTTGAGTGTGGTGACCCAGGACACTTCATCGCCGACTGCCCCAAGCGCAATGGCCACAAGAAGGGCACCGATGGTGGCTTCCACGACTCCGGCAAGCACGAGAGCTCCTCCTTCAACAAGGGCAAGCCAAAGACTAGATTCTTCAGAAAGGACCTGAAGGACTACCGGCGAGAGAACAAGAAGCGCGACAAGGCCATCTTCACCGAGATGGAGAAAATCTACTCCAAGCGGTCCACGTCTTCTTCCTCTTCATCGAGTTCAAGCAATGAGGAGATCGTCATCAGGAAGGGGAAGGACAAGGACGATCCGGCGGGTCTTTGCTTCATGGCTTTCGGGGACAGACTGAAGAGCCGCCCACATCAGCGCCGAAGATCCCGCAAGAGCTTCTGCTCAATGGCTCTTGGGGATCAGGAAGAGAAGAGCTCCTCCGATGACTCCAACGACGACGACAACGAAAAGTTATCATCTTATGAACGCGAAATCGTTGATTTACTTGAAAGCAATCGTCAGGAGTTAAAATATCATGAAAAACTGCTTAGGGGAGCTAAGAAGAGGATATATGAGTTAGAGAGTGAGCTTGACATGGCCAACGACAGAATTGAGAGTCTATCTTCTTCCCCCTACTTGGGTGATAGCAGTGAGTGCCCGAAGTGTGAGGTGCTTCTGTGTGACTTGTCGACTCTAAAGTCCAAGTACACAAAAAGGGTTGATGAGAGGGACGCTTTGGCCACTAAGCTTGAGAGCACTCAGCTGGAGCTGAAAGATGCTCAAGCCACTATCGTCGCGCCCTGTGCTGATTGCCCATCTCATCTAGCTGTCTTAGCTGAGCTGAAAGCCAAGGGCGATGAGCATTTGGGAGATTTGGAGAGAGTGAGAGCTAAGCTGGCGCAGACTAGGCTAGAGCTTGAGACACTGTTAGTTCCACCCACTGTCTGTGAGAACTGCTTGTCTCTTAGAATGGAGTTGATCAAGCTAAAAGCCGAGAAGTCTGTCCAAGTATATAGAGAGTGTGAGACCTGCTTGTCTCAGGTGGAGGTTCTAGCTTCCTTGAGAGAGGAGCTAGCTGATTCCCAGAATGAGAACTTTTACCTCCGTTCTATCCTGAGTTGGATCAGTGCCAGAGAGCCATAGCTCGGCATGATGATCCAACAGTTTAAGAGGCAGGATGGGTTTGGGGTAGGTTACACCTACACCGAGGCTGACTTTGAGAGTGCTATTAGCCGGGTAGTGGAGTGGAGTAAAATGACTCCTGAGCAGAGATACCCCAAGACTCACTCCACTGAGTCTTCCCAGGCTAGTCAGCCCAAGGATGGAGTAATCCATGAACAGCCCAAAGCTCCACCCAAGAAGCCCATCTAGGTTCCAAAGCCCAAACACCTCCACACTTCTCTTGACTCTCTTTCTGGACCCTCTCAACCCAAGAAGACTACACCAAACACCACCAAGCCCAAGAACCCCAGGCCTCAACCACATCCCAAGAAGCCCACCTATCATTGTGAGTATTGCTAGAGAGACGGGCATCTTGCAGAGTTTTGCTTCAGGAGGAAGTGGGTTGAGAGAGCAGAGCGTGCTCGTGGTGGTCAGGAGCAGTTCTACCAGCTGGGTGGTAGACTGAGAGTTCCTCGACGCGGGGAGAAGCTGGAGGCCAGGATGCGTCGTGTAGGTGGTGGTAGGGGAGACGGCTTTCATGCCCGTGCTCCAGTTGGTGGTGTTCGTTCCGGCAGAGCTCCAGGCCATTTTGGCTATGGTCCTGGACCTCGTGGTCAAGGCTTTAGGCAGAACCAAGGACCGCGCTTTGAGCTGCGTTTTGGTCCAAACTCTTCTGGTGATTTCTGCTTTTCGTCTTTTGAGTAGATGGCTCGACACTGGTTTAGCGCTTTCGCTAAACCTAGTGTTGGACCATTTGCTCCCCCTTACAACCACTAATTGTGCAGAATCGGGGACTGGAGGACGTTTGGATCATGGACTCAGGATGTTCTCGCCATATGACGGGACATCGCAGATGGTTCTCCAGTCTCACTCCCTCGAGCTCCAAAGAGTACATCACTTTCGGGAACAGTGCTCAAGGGAAGGTTAGTGGCATCGGCTCAATTTGCATTTCAGACCATTTCTCCTTGAAGAATGTTGCCTTGGTTAAAAATTTGAACTTTAATTTGGTTTCTGTCTCGCAACTTCTTGAGGATGGTTTGGAGGTGCGTTTTAAGAAGGGCAATTCTTCTGTGTTTGATTCTAGAGGGTCTTTGATTTGCCATATCTTACCATTCGGTAAAGTTTTTCGAATTGACTTTTCTAGTTCTTTTGGTCCTTCTCACTGTTTGATTGCTGGATCTTCTTCTGAGCTCTGGAAATGGCATAGGAGGTTAGGTCATTTGAGTTTTGACCTGCTAGTCAGGTTAAGCTCTATGGACCTCATCCGAGGATTGCCCAAGCTTAAAATGGAGAAAGATCTAGTTTGTCATCCCTGTCGTCACGGGAAAATGGTTGCCGCTTCTCACTCACCTGTGACTTAGGTGATGACTTCGTATCCAGGCGAGCTGTTACACATGGACACTGTAGGTCTAGCTCGGGTAGGCTCAGTCGGTGGGAAGTGGTACGCGCTTGTCATTGTTGACGACTTTTCTCGATTCTCGTGGGTTTTCTTTTTGGAGTCTAAGGATGAAACTTTTCATTTTGTTCATGACCTGATTTTGAAGCTGAAGAATGAGAACAATGGTCAAATGCGAGCAATTCACTCTGACAACGGCTCTGAGTTCAAGAACTCTAGTTCGTCAGCTTCTGTAGTGATCAGGGTCTTGACCATCAGTTTTCTGCTCCTTACACTCCCCCACAGAACGGTGTTGTGGAACGAAAGAACCGCACACTAGTCGAGATGGCTAGGACGATGCTCGATGAGCATAGGACTCCTAGGTGTTTTTGTGCTGAAGCCATGAACACGGCTTGCTATCTGGCCAACCGCATTTTTCTTAGAGCTTACCTAGGTAAGACCTCATATGAGTTGCGGTTTGGCAGACAGCCCAAGGTGAGCCACTTGCGAGTGTTTGGCTGCAAGTGCTTTGTGCTCAAGAAGGGAGGGCATTTGGACAAGTTTGAGTATCGTTGCTGGGATGGTGTTTTCCTTGGCTACGCTTTACATTCTCGAGGCTTCCGTGTTTGGAACCTCGACTCCCAGCAGCTTGTCGAGACTTGTGAGGTTTCTTTCGATGAGTCCTTGCCTTCTTTAAGTACTTCTTTTGAGATTTCGGGTGACGATGAGCTCGGAGAGTTCATCTTCGAGGAAGATGAAGATACTCCAGCTGCTGAGGAGGGTGGGCCTTCTGCACCTCCTGTAGACCCCACACCTTCTGAGTCTTCGACTGAGGACGAGGGCGGACCTCTAATCACTTCTTCCACTTCGATCGAGCCCCCTCAGTTGAGTCTAGAGGTGCCTGCTGCTGACTCCGGTGAGGTGACTTCAGATCACCAAGGATCCTGAGTAGTTCAGCATGATCACGCCTCAGAGCTCATCATCGGTGATTTGACTGAGAGAACTTTGCGTTCATCTGGTACCTCTCTTGCTGTGTTTGCTGAATCTGCTTTTGTTGCATCTTTTGAGCCCAGAGACGTTTCTCATGCTCTTTCTGATTCTAATTGGATTAATGCTATGCAAGAGGAGCTTGAGAATTTTGTCCATAATCGGGTTTGGACACTACTTGAGCCGCCACCAGGATGCAACCCCATAGGCACCAAGTGGGTGTTCAAGAACAAGCAAGGTGAAGATGGGGTTGTGGTGCGCAACAAAGCTCGACTAGTTGCCCAGGATTTTTGCCAAAAGGAAGGTATTGACTTTGAAGAAACTTTCGCTCTTGTTGCCCGTCTTGAGTCCATTCGCATTCTCTTAGCTTTTGCCGCTTTGAAGGGTTTTAAGCTTTTTCAAATGGACGTTAAGAGTGCTTTTCTGAACGGGTTCATAGAGGAGGAAGTTTATGTTAGGCAGCCCCTCGGTTTTGAGAACCCTAAGTTTCCTCGACATGTTTTTAAGCTGTAGAAAGCTTTATACGGGTTGAAGCAAGCCCCCAGAGCTTGGTATGACCGGTTGAAGCAGGTTTTGTTGGGGAAGGGCTTTGTGATGGGTTCTGTGGATAAGATTCTCTTCTTTCTCAGAGTTGCTTCAGATTTCTTCGTTGCTCAGATTTACGTGGACGATATTATTTTTGGCGGTACTACTGATTCTCTTGTGTCCAAGTTTTCTGAGCAGATGCATAGCGAGTTTGAGATGAGCCTCATGGGTGAGCTCAAGTACTTCTTAGGGCTCCAGATCAAGCAGACCAAGGACGGCACCTTCATCCACCAAGGTAAGTACACTCGTGACATGTTGAAAAAATTTAACTTTAGTGGGGAGTTGAAGCCGCAGATGACCCCAATGGTCACATCTGGAGGACTGGACAAGGACGAAAGTGGCATCAAGGTCAATGAGAGAGAGTTTCGAGGGATGATCGGCTCGCTGCTATACTTGACGGCGACAAGACCGGACATACAGTTTGCCATGGGACTTTGCGCGTGTTTCCAGTCTTCACCACGTGCGTCTCATTGGCAGGCTGTCAAGCGCATCTTCAGGTATCTCACTTATGCGCCCAATCTCGGTCTTTACTATTCAACATCATCATCTCTTGATTTATCTGGCTTTTGGGATGTCGACTTTGGTGGGTGTCGGTTGGATCGCAAGTCGACTTCCGGTACTTGCTAGTTTCTTGGTTCGTCTCTTGTTTCTTGGTCTTCTCGAAAGCAATCTGGAGTTGCTCTTTTGACCACTGAGGCTGAGTATGTAGCTGCTGCTAGCTGCTGCTCACAGTTGGTTTGGATGATTTCCACGTTGCGAGACTTTGGGTTGTTCTTTCCTACGAGAGTTCCTTTGTTTTGCGACAGCACCAGTGCTATTAGTGTAGGGAAAAACCCTTGTCTCCATTCAAAAACCAAACACATTGATGTGGGCTTTCACTTTCTGTGGGATTAGTATGAGAAAGGTGTCATTGACCTTGTTCATGTTGATACCCATCATCAGTTGGCTGACATCTTCACCAAACCCCTAGATCAGTGTACTTTTGAGCGTTTACGAGGGGATTTGGATGTTGTGTATCCTTTCTAGGATATTTTGCGTTAGTTTGCTTTCTTCTTTACTCTTTTCTTGAGTCTTTTTGTGTGTGTTCATATCGTGCATATTCACATATCACACTTTTGAGCTGCTTCTGTTATATGATTGAACTTCTTTACTTACTCTAGCTAATACATGCTTTTGAATACTTGTCAATGATCATGCTTTGGTTCAGTTCACTTGATATGTCTGATATCTGTCATATGCATGGCTTTTATGCTTTAAACTTGAAAAATGATCACCATTGCTTCTGGTAACTAGCATGCGTAGGCTGAATGTTATTGCTATCTGTTACATGCCTTGTAGCTAGTTCCTGACTTAGATGCAAATATGCAAGTTGGACATCTTTATGCTTTAAACATGGAAATGTGCTATAAAAATGATGAAAAATCGAGAAAAATGAAAATTCCATGCCTTTTGATGCATAACTTGAAAAGATCCAGGTGGGTTTGCTTTGTCGCATTGCATTGTTCTGGACTGCGTACCATAGCACTTTGGTATGAACTAGGACAGTGTAGTGTATGCCAAGACCAATGTTTTAAGCTTCTGATGGTCCAGTTCTGGCCTAGGCTTGACTTGGTAGGTCAGCATAAGGTTTGACATGCAAATAACCCCTGGCAAAAATGAAAAAGGAAAAAGAAAAAGCCTGAAAATTGAAATGATAACAAGTTTGCTGAAGCACTTTGTTTTGGATAATGCTTATCTTGGTAGATATCAATTAGCTTCTACATCTCATGCTTTACCATTGCTTGTCAGCTGGAAAATGTGGTGATGCTTTTGTTTGCAAAAATTGAAAAATGTGTGCTAATGACTTTCCTTAGATATCATCTATTGCACTGATCATGCCATGTGTCTTAGACAATATGTCTTTTGCTATATCTGTTAGAGGTTGTAATTGAAGTCAATCATATCTTAGAAGCATGCTTTATTCACTCCACCTGCACCCCAGTTGCATTCCTTGCATATTTTGAGGGGGAGTTGCGTTTCAGGGGGAGTCTGTGTCTCTTTTGAGTGCTTGATGAGTTCCCTTGTCAACAAGGGGGAGAAATTTTGGGATAAGAGTTCAAGGGGGTTTTTTGTCTTTCTCTGGGATTTGTTTCAGGGGGAGTTTTTGCCCAGAATTGCCCAGATTGTCCTTACTCTTTTGATATCCTGGTTGATGTTTCTGAGATCGCACTCGTTTTGAGCTTTTACTTTTGGTTAACCATAATGACCGCTTCTTGCTTTTGTTTGGCTTTTGGTCATTAGGTTTAAACTTTTACTTTATTTTCTTCTTCTTTGTTTTCTTGTGCTTTGTTTTTCGTGTTTCCACATGTGTTCGCAGGTACTAAAAAGCTGATGAAGAGAAGTGTTGACAATGCACTCATCAAGGGGGAGATTGAGGAGCCATGCTGAATAGCGTGGGCCTCATGGCTCCAGATGTGATGAGTCATTGTCAACGATAGTTAAAGAGGATAGAAGAAGAAGGAAGATCTGCTGTGTCTGGGCCGCGTGTGACTTAGGTACACGGGCAGCGAGCGACTGTCGGGCAGAGGGGCCGCGCTATCGGGCTGGCCCAATCCGGGTACATGGGCCAGGAGCAGCAGAAGACCACTGGGCTGTTGAATAGGATTGACTCAGGTACACGGGCGGTGAGTGATTGCCGGGCTGAGAGAGATGCGGAATCGGGCTGGCCCAATCCGGGTACCTAGTGCAAAGTCGGTGGAGGCTTTGTCAGTTTTGGCGGAAAACTGACGACCGCTGATCGTGTATCGGACTATCCAGAAGAGAAGCCGTAGTCGCTATGAAAGCTTAGCTTCCGGATAAGTCATCTGTTAATAGGAGTTTACTGTTTTGTCCCTAGGCCCACAGTCGGTCAGTCGAGTCTGTAAAAATATCATAAGGGCAGCTTAGTCTTTTCCTGTTATTTTCAGCGTCTGTAAAAAACCCTAAGGGGCTGGTGGAATATTCCTAGCTATTGGGCAGCCTATAAATAGGGCCCCAATCCCTAGGGTTAGGTCACCCTTTGCTGAAATCACTTTTTAATCTATTCCTTGGGTCATTCCTCTTTGTTTCCTGTGTTTCTCTCTCTCCTGTTCATGTGTGCGCCGCCAGTGATTTTGCTGTTGTTTGTTTGTGAGTTCATCTTTATTCTTCTCTGGTCTGGATGTTTTTATTCTTGCTGTTGTGTGCAGCATTTCGTTAATAGCTCTGCAGTTTTGTTTCGCGTGCAACTAGTTTATTCCTATGCGAATGTCTCTCTGTTGCTTCTGTTCTTCACGTGAGAAGTACTAGTTCTTGCTAGTAGCAAGTAGTACCTACTGCCTGTAGCAACAGTACACTAGTACTCTAGCCTTGCTTTTTCCTGTGTAGCTTTTGGATCAACTAGACCGAGCCTTGTCTTTCTCTGGCTGTTTTCGGTGAAGCCCCCTCGTTTGTGCGAAGTCCTTCTGTTCTGTGGAGCAGGCTTCGACCTGACTTCTTCAAAGGCTTCGCCAGGACTCAGAACTTGAACTGTGAATCTATCTTCGAAGTGTGCTCCGTTCTAAGGTTTTGTTCTGACATACTTCGACACTCTTTTGCGAAGCATACTTCGACAGGCTTCGGAGTTAGCTTCGAAGCATCTCTCTCTGGTAGACTTCGCTCGGAGTATGTTCTTCTGAGGTCTTTCTGCTGCTGTCTTTTTCGAGGGTTTCAGTTTGTGGATTCGGAGCTTGTCGTTCGAAGTATGTTTATGGCTTTCGATTTCTTGTGTGACAACACCTCCAGACTCTATTTCGAAGCTGGTCTGTGGTTCGAAGGTTACCACTTCGGTAGTTGTACCTCGATCTAGCTAGCTTCGAAGGTATAGTGTAGGTTTCGTTTTGGTCTTGTTGCTGTGTGTTTAGCTTCGCTTCTCCTTCCAAGGTTGCTTTTTCTGTGAACTTTGTTCGAAGCTTTCTGATCGAAGTTTAGGCTTCGAAGCACACTGTTCGAAGCAGGCTTCGATACTTTCATACTTCGCTTCGAAGCATACTTCGCATTCTGCCACACTCGAACTAGGCTAGTTTTCACAAACATTCGGCACTTCCACGACAGCCTTCGACAAGGGACCCCGAAGAAGGCTTCGTCACCTCGAAGCAGGCTTCGACACTACGGAGCAGGCTTCGACACAACGAAGCAGGCTTCGACAAGTTTCGAACAGGAGACAAATTCTGAACAGTAACTCCTCAACTCATTCTATGTGCACTTAGACTATTCTCTGAGAAGTTTGATCTGCCATTTTGTGAATATTTTGTTTATCTGCCTTTTAGCACTGTATTGGTGTTTCTCTGTTGTTGACACCGGTCGTTTCTAGGCTAGATACTTTTAGACTTAGGCAATCTATTCACATTTTGCTGCTTAGTATTTTGAGGTGCGTTGGGTGTTGGGAACAGGCCATTGATTCGAAAGAATTTTTAGGCGCCCATTCACCCCCCTCCGGTCGCTACTTTCGGTCCTACACAGCTCAGCCCCCGTGGTTGCTTACTCTGTCTGCATTCTTTCTATTTCAGCCCGAAGCATGATTTGTTCAGCTTCGAGCTTCTGATTTGCAGCCTCCAGGCCAAGCCTAGCTCTCCTCTCTGCTGCTACCATTTCGTCGAAGCTGGAAATTCGAATTTCAGATCCCTCAAGACTCCTTTGGAGGGTAGTAATCCTCTCCTTAAGACGAATACTTTCCCACTCGTTCGAAACAGCTGCAGCTCGAGCCAAGACTATTTGCTGCGAAGAAGAAAAAACGAGGTGATAAATTATTCATAAGTTGAAATTAATCCTATTTTTGTAGATACTTCGTACCTGGTATGATGCCCGTTCCAAAGTTGCATTCAGCTCCAACCCTTTAGCCTCCCCAAGTATGGCTATGAAGTCAGTTCCCCCAACTTCGCGATTAGCTCGATCCAAAGGCTCAAGCAGGGTTCGAAGTCTTGTCCTTCTCTCTAGAAAAGGAGCTAGGAGGGGGAGCATTGACAAAGCTCTTTGTTCATCTTCATTGGGTGAAGGGACGGAGCGCTGCACCGCATCCCCGGAAACTTTGGTGGACTGGCCCCCTCCATAGATTGTCCTCCCTCTGTCGATTCCGACGGAGTTAATCCTGAGTTCGGAGCAGGAAAAGGATTCATTTTCCCTTTACCTTTTCCTGGCCCCATATGTGTAACTTCTTCTGGAACCGACCTCGGAGATGTTGAAGTCCCAGGAACAGTCTTCGTAGGAGGAGTCGTCTCCATGGGAGCAGACCCTGTCAAAACAAAGGTATTATATATTGTATAATTCTGTAGGGTGTGAAGAAAAAGGTGCTTTAATGAAGTTTACCTCCGAAATCCTGTCGGCGAATGAGTATGGGGCTACTTGGAGGGTCGAAGCCCCCCTCGAAGTCTTCATTAGATTCGGGATCTTAGAGAAACAGTTACCACATCGTCCGGAAACGAAGCTTGATCAGTTACTACTTCGACTCCACCTTCAACAGCAGGGGCTTCTTGGCTCGGCAAGTCAGGCAGGACATTCGAGGTCTCAGCCTGTTCGGAGTTGTCTGGCGCAGCCGGCACACCCGCTGCATCACTAGTGGCCATGACTTCGACATCCACCCGCGTCTCTTCGTCTTCGGTAATAAGGTCTATAAGGGCCCTTTGCATTTCTCTTACTCCCTCATCTTCAGATGAACCTGAAGACAAAGCAGCAGACTTGGAAGGAGCCACCTTTTTAGGTTTACGGGCTAACTTCTTTACGGGAGTCTTGGTTGGTGCCGAAGTCCCAGCATCGGCTTTTCTCTTCTTCGGACCAAGCTCGGAAGGCACCCAGTCCGGAAGAGAAGGGGCTTCGACTTTGAGTAGGCCCCAAACTCGGTTGAATCAGCTCCAACTACCCACTAGTTTCCTCCTCCACTCTTTTTCAGCCGGGGTAGGAGCCCCAATAATCTTCTCCGAAGCTCGAACGACTTGCTCCGAAGTCAAAGGGGCTTGTGAACCTGAAAGATAAGTTTTTATTAGTCATCTCATGAAGTAATCATATATAAAGCATGTTGTAGTTTTTGAAGTTACCTGCAGAGCTCAAGTTCGAAGAAATTTTTCGGAGTCCTCCTTCCGGATCCTCTTCAAAGTTGATAGGCCAGTTGGCCATCAAAGGCGGGATCAGGAGCCCAATAAACTCCTCAGCTAAGTCCCGCATGCTCATGCGGCGACTAATTCGTTGGAGCAGATTGAGGCGGGATTCGAGCTAGCCAGGGTCTGGGTGGACTTTGGCTTCCCTTCGAAAATATATGTCTTGTAGAGGTCCGGCCAGATGGTTGTCTGCTCCAACTTCGGTGTAGAACCACCAGAGAATCCAATCTGTGTACCATCTGGCATTGATGACCTTCGCTGGAAACCAAAGTTGGAATTCATCTCGGAGTCTGAAGTTGATGATGCCGAAGGCTACTACAATTTTTTCCCCTCTAGAGCCTTCGTAAGTCTTCGGCTGGCAGGATGCTTTGTGCAGCGCTACGAATATCTCTGCTCTCCCTTCGCAGCCTTCGGCCCGCAGCGCCAATTCGAAGATAGCTAGGCGCACTATCACGTTCGGAGACAACTGAGGAAGGGTGACATGGAAAAGATCTAGTACCTCCGATAGGAAGTCTACCACTGGAAGTCCTAATCCTGCTTCGAAAAAGGCTTCGAAAATGACGACTTCTCCGGGCCGCGGCGAAGGGATGGCTTCCTTCCTGGGTTTGCGGACATTGATCCCTAGGCTAATTTTTCCTTCGACCACTGCTGCGATTGTCTTCCTCTTGCAAGTGGATGGCCCCAATTTGTAAGACTGGTCGGAGTACTTCGAAGAGGCCGCGAGGAGGTCATGGGGACCGATTTGTTGGGGATTCCCTGCAGGTGCTGCCGCTGCTGCAGTCACCATGGCCTACTGCCGGGCTAGGGCCGAAGTCGCCCCTGGAGCCTTGAAGCTTGTCTTCGCCATCAAGCCGAACAGAGCGATTGAGGCTAAGTTTGGAGACTGTTGGGGGAAAATATCTCATCTTCGGGGTTATTGCCGAAGCAACATAAAGGCAGACAGCGGATTCGAAGGTTCCCAGACGATCATCTTCGAAGATACCCGGAACCCAGTTCGAAGTACGAAGATAGGCATTGGTTCGAAGTACATCTTCGAACTAAGGCTTTTCAAGATCTTTTCTGCCAGCTAAGATGGAAGACTTATCTTCTTTCTCATTAGATTAGTCTTTTACCATTTTAGCCCTATTAAGGGAACCGAATAGTTTCCACTATGTCGGTTGTAATAGAGGGGTAAATAGGTCTTTTCCTTAATGTTTGGGCCTATAAATACCCCCCATTTCACCCTGTAATAGGGACCGAATACCAGTTATTCAATACACACATTCGAACTATTCTAAGTTATTATCCTTTCGGAGGCTTAGAACAGTTCTCTTCGCAAACACTTCGTTTGTTAGTTTCTCTTCTACAGAAACCTGTTAGCATAATCTTTTACGCCAACAGTTGGCGCCGTCCGTGGGGAACCTAGTCCGAAAAACTTCGTTCTCTACCAACTTCTTACATCATGCCTCCTAAGCGGAGCGCACCCCGCAATCCCACTCGGAGGTCCTCTCGGATCTCCGGAGAGATACCCTTCGACACAGTTGAAGTCGGAGGGCCTTCGACTTTCCCTCCACACACTCCGGAAGGGGCTTCCATCCCTCGCTCATACGAAGCTTCTCCGCCAACCCCTTCCATACTCCGACCGCCCGGAGTCCCTTCTCCACCCTCCATCCCAATTCGAACTGATCCTACCAGTTCTCAAGACCCGGAAGATCCTTCCGGAGGAAATGAAAATAATCTTGGAGATATGGCCACTCAAATGGCCAACCTTCAAGCTGAAGTGGCAAGGTGGCGACAGGAAGCTGCGAGCAGGCTTCGCTCTCAAGCCACCCCAACCATCCCAGAAGTGCCCGAAGACGATGATCTCGATTATCCCGAAGCCCCGGAGAACGCCTCCTTCGATAATGAATCTCCGCTGCATCCTGAGCTGCAAAAGGTTCGCTTTGATCCAAAGTTTAAAACTTCGAAGCTCTGTAAGTATGCCGGAGATGAAGATCCCGGAGAGTTTGTTCGTTCTTATGCCCTAGCAATTGAGGCTAGCGGAGGAGTTCGAGACACCATGGCGAAGTGCTTCCCTTTAGCTCTTCAAGGAGTGGCATTGAGATGGTTCTGGTCCTTGAAGCCGGGATCAATCAATTCATGATCACAGCTGAAGAAGAAGTTTATAAGCAACTTTGAGGGCACCTTCGTGCCTCCTATGTCAACAGGAAGCCTTTTCCAGGTGAAACAGCTCCCCGGAGAAACATTGAGGCAGTACTTTAAGCGCTTCGCTCATACGAAGTCGCAAATTTGGGGGTTGTCCGCATCTTCAGTGGTTGATGCAGCTCTGGAAGGCGTCAGTCATCAAGGCCTTCTGGATAAGCTTCATAGGAAAAGCATCTCCTCGGTCTCTCAGTTGATGTCATACTTCGAGGAGTATGCGAGGTCAGAAGAGGGTTGGCTTCGGAGGACTGCTGCTACTTCGTCCATATTGCAAGAAGTCAAAGTAGAAGTGAAAACTTCGGCACAGCCGCAGGAACCAGTCTTCGAAGCGCAACATGATCGGAGAAGAGGGCAAAAGCACCCTCGTTCTGAAGTCATGAATATTGCACCCCCACAGAAGTTTGCACCAAGAGCTCCACAGTCTACGGGGAACAAGGCCAGCGGCTGGAGGCCGCCAGGGAAAACGGCTGGCAAGGGCCAGACCCTTTTCTGCTGCATTCACGGAGAAAATCGAAGCCATGCAACTGATACTTGCAAGGCTATACTTACCCTAAGGGGAGAGTACTTACAGAGAACTTCGGGTCGAGGCAGTACCGACCGAAGTCCAGCGGCAATGCGCCCAGAGCCGGTCCAGGCTGTGGCGCGGATAGAAAATTTTGATGCTGCAAGACACCCTCCGGTGGCCAATGTTATGCCACCTCCGAAGCAAGAGGAAGGGCAAGATAGAGGAAAAAGAGTAGTTCTCCCTATCTCCGGAGGAGGTACCCTCGGAAGCATGTCCAAGAGACAGCGAAGAGAGTACGTTCGGGAAGTAGGTCATATTGGGACTTCGTCGTCTGCAGCTGCAATGCCGGAGTGGTCTCACGTTCCGATATCTTTTTCTGCGGAGGATGCAGCTGGTATTAAGTTCCTGCACGCAGATCCATTGGTTATCACTGCTGATATTGCGGGCACTGAAGTCCGAAGGGTGCTGATTGACGGAGGTAGTTCGGCAGATATCATTTTTGTTCAAGCCTTCGATCAGTTGTGCATTTCCAGGAAGCATCTCCTTCCAGCGGCTCGTCCTCTGCAAGGCTTCGCAGGACCCCCGCTTGATGCACTTGGCCAGATAGGCCTGGAAGTTACCTTCGGAGAAGGTTTATTGGCCCGGACTGAAGAAGTAATCTTCGATGTGATAGATGCCCCGTATGCTTACAACGTCATCTTTGGGAGGGGCATGTTAAACCAGTTCGGAGCTGTGGCGCATCACAATTACTTGTGCATGAAGATGCCCACACAAGCCGGAGTCCTTACAGTTTTCGGAGATCAAGCCATTGCTCGGAGGGCGGAATATGGTCATGGTCCCCCTCTTGATCCGAGGCAAGTAAACAGTGTGCAGGATAATGAAGAAATTTTTTCAGCCTCCTCCGAAGCTTCGAAGAAGTCCTTTCCGAGACCAAGTCCCGAAGGAGAGATTGCAACGAAGGTCATTGTTAAAGATGGTAAAGAGTACACTTTTCAATTTGGTAAAGATTTACCTCCTGAAGTTGCAACCTCCTTGGAAAAAGTGGTGGAAGAAAATTTGGATGTCTTCGCTTGGTCTGACGAAGATATCACCGGAGTCGATCGGGATATCATTGAACACAGTTTACTTGTAAACCCGAAGGCTCGGCCTGTTCGACAAGGTCTCCGAAAGATGTCCGCAGAAAGAGCTGCTCTAGCTAAGGACGAAGTTGAAAAATTATTGAAGGCTGGGATTATCAGAGAAGTGGCTCACGCAGAATGGTTAGCCAACCCAGTCTTCGTCAGAAAGAAGTCTTCCGGGAAGTGGCGCATGTGCATTGATTTCACATCCTTGAATAAAGCATGCCCACGTGACCCCTACCCCATGCCCCGAATTGATCAACTGGTTGACTCCACTGCAGGTTCGGAGTTATTAAGCTTCCTTGACGCGTATTCTGGTTATCATCAAATATGGTTGAAGCGCGAAGATGAAATCAAGACAAGCTTCGTAACTCATTCGGGACTCTTCTGCTATGTAAGAATGCCTTTCGGCCTAAGAAATGTCGGGGCTACTTTTTCAAGATTAGTTGCTAAGGCTCTAGGTCATCAACTAGGTCGCAATGTGGAGGCCTATATGGATGATATTGTAATAAAGAGTGCTTTAAAGCACCAACATAGCCTAGACTTAGCAGAAACATTCAATAGCCTTCGGGCATGTGGAATCCGTCTTAACCCCGAAAAATGTATATTCGGAGCTAAGGCTGGAAAATTGTTAGGGTATTTAGTTTCAAGCAGGGGAATTGAAGCTAGCCCTACTCAAATAACTGCGCTGCAGAAGATGGCTCCTCCGGAAAATTTAAAGCAAGTGCAAAAGCTGACTGGGCGTCTGGCAGCACTTAGCAGGTTTTTATCAAGGTCTGCGGAGAGGAGCTTGCCTATATTCAAAGCATTGAAAGGGTCCGAAGATTTTGCATGGACACCGGCGTGTCAGAAAAGCTTCGAAGATATTAAAGAGTATCTCAGTAATCTTGCTACACTCACGATGCCTACTGCGGACGAAACCCTACTCCTGTACCTTGTAGCTACAGGTTCAGCTGTCAGCGCAGTCCTTGTCAGAGAAGTGGATTTCAATGGGAAGTTGGTCCAAAATCCTGTTTATTTTGTATCCGAAGCATTATCAGGAGCGAAGACAAGATACTCCGAACTTGAGAAGTTCGTTTATGCTCTGATAATGGCTTCGAGGAAGTTAAGACATTATTTTTTGGCTCATAATGTAATTGTACCAACTTCGTATCCTTTAGGAGATATGCTCCGAAGCAAAGATTCCACTGGAAGGATTGGAAAGTGGGCAGTCGAGCTGGCACCCTTCGGCATATCTTTCTTGGCAAGGACAGCTATCAAATCCCAAGTCCTAGCAGACTTCGTAGAAGAGTGGACTCCACCTGCGAATTTGGCTCCGGAGAAGTCAAGTGACGGAGTTTGGACTGTTTACTCCGATGGGGCTTTCCAAGCATCCGGAGCAGGCATTGGGGCAGTGTTGATTTCACCGTCAGGGCAAAGAGCAATGTACTCCGCAAGACTCAACTTTAAGTCTACCAATAATATAGCGGAGTATGAAGGGATTCTATTGGGACTTCGAAAAGCACGTGCTCTAGGGGCTACAAGAATAATTATAAAGACAGATTCTCAGATAGTAGCAGGGCACGTAGACAAAAGTTTCCAAGTTCGGCATCCACAGCTTGCAAAGTATTTAGAAGAAATCCGTAAAATCGAAGCACACTTCAAGGGTATTTCCATTTGGAGTATACCAAGAGCGGAAAACGTGCAAGCGGACATTTTAGCGAAGGCTGCAGCCGAAGCTGTGGATGTGCCCGAAGAAGCTTTCTATGAGGAGCTCAATATACATTCGGTGCCACAAATTCCCTCTGCGGAGATTCTTTGCATTCCTAGTGCAGATTGGAAAAATTCAATCATGGAACTTTTGCAAGGAGGAACAAATTTGCCCGAAGAGCCCCAGTTGTGAAGATTAAAGCTCAGAGCCAGAAACTATCAGATAATCAACGGTATATTATACAAGGCCGGAGTATGTTCCCCTCTACTCCGATGTATACCTCATGCCGAAGGCCAAGAAATTCTTCGAGAAATTCATGAAGGCCTTTGTGGAAGCCATTTAGCCCCTAGAGCTTTGGCAGGAAAAACACTTCGCCAGGGGCTTTATTGGCCCACAATAACAGCTGATGCGGAGAGCTTGGTCCGCACTTGTCAAGTATGCCAGTGGATGGGTCGACGGAGTCATCGCCCACCAACAGCTCTTCAAGTCATTGCTCCGGTATGGCTTATGGCCAGATGGGGTATGGATTTAATTGGTCCCTTTCCGTTAGCAAAGGGAAATCTGAAGTTCGCAGTGGTAGCTATTGAATATTTTTCTAAGTGGGTGGAAGCAGAACCCTTAACAGCTATCACTTCGAACAATGTACAGAAATTCTTCTGGAAGAACATTATTTGCCGGTTCGGAGTGCCTAGATACCTCACAGTTGATAATGGAACACAGTTCGACGCAGAACCCTTCAGGAAGTTTTGCGAAGATCTAGGCATTCAGCTATGCTTTGCTGCAGTGAGGCATCCTCAGTCGAATGGAGCCGTAGAGCGAGCCAATGGAAATATTTTATCAGGGTTAAATCGAAGAATAGTAGGACTAGCAAAGGGACTGTGGACCGAAGAGCTTCCGAAGATTCTGTGGTCCATTCGGACTACGCAAACAAGGTCCACAGGTTTTACTCCGTTCAGACTACTATTCGGAGATGAAGCTATGACTCCAACGGAGCTCAAAGGGGGATCATTTCACAGCACCGAACCGGACATTGAAGAAGAAAGACAAGCTTCGTTAGATTTATCAGAAGAAACAAGACTTCGAGCTGTAGCTAATTTATCAAAGTATCATCAGCAGACGAATGCTTGGTATGACCCGAAGGTTAAGCTCAATGAACTAAGACCGGGTCATCTTGTTCTACGAAGCATTATAGCACCAGGGAAGTTAGGGAATAAATGGGAAGGTCCATACCTAATTGTCCGTTCAGGGCGCCCTGGTTCATTTAAATTAGCTAATTTAGAAGGTGAAGAGTTAGCACATACTTGGCATGCGGAGCACCTAAAGCGATACTTCGCATAAGTGCTCCTTGTAATTTGCTTGTAATCATCTTCTAAATCAATAAAGCATATGATCCTGATAGTGCCTTCCCCTCATAGACTTCCAGCTTCCAAGTGGACGCACTGGAACCACAGGGTCGACCGAGAGGGAAGTGTCATGAAGCTGGGTTGTATTTTCGGACTTCGAACCCATAAAGTTTGAAGCTTCTGACGTGGGGGCTGGCATAATCCGGAGCCCAGGCCACCGGCTTGTAGGCATCCGTAAAAGAGCCCAAAACCACACCCTACGGAGTCCAAGCCATTGGCTGGTAGACTTCCGTAAAAAGAGCCGAAGGTGGCCAAAATCTGCGGAGTCTAAGCCATTGGCTGGTAGACTTCCGTAAAAAGAGCCGAAGGTGGCCAAATCCTGTGAAGTCCAAGCCATTGGCTGGTAGACTTCTGCAAAAAGAGCCGAAGGTGGCCAAAATATACGGAGTCCAAGCCATTGGCTGGTAGACATCCGTAAAAAGAGTCCAAAGAGACCATTGCAAACTCCGAACCATTGGTTCGACAGAGATCGCAAAAACAAGCCGAAGGTGGCTAAAGCAAAACAGAATTTGAGCCATGAGCTTCGAATGTCTGTTAACATAGTCCAAAGTGACAAGTTTCTTAAGACACTAAAGTGTCCTGGAAGTTATCTCAAGTGATTTCTTTCATAAAACAAAGGTACTAAGTTGCCATTCTTCCGATTGCAAAAAGTCGAAGACATTTCATAAGATTTTAAAAGATCTTTAAATGACAGAGGGGCTCCGAACCCCCAAAAAATTGTACTCCGAAGTTTTTTCTTTGCGCATAACCATCTTTGAATACATTTCGAAGTTGCTTATGCCCAAAGAGGGGCTAGTAAATATGGAGACAATCTTAAATCGGCATTCATTATTGAAATAAATGTGTTTACAGATTACACTATGAAAAATTGGTATCTATACCAAGAAGGAATCGGAGACCTCTTCGGTCCCTAGAGCTAGGGGTGGAACGACTAGTTCCAACATTGGAAGTTCTAATAACTTTACGTTTAACTCTCTTCCTCCCCTTCGAAGCTCTAAAATCCTTCTGCTCTTGTTGAAGCTCGGCCCAAGTTCGAAGCCGTTCGGGGCTTCTTTCCCAGCTTCTAAGATCTTCAGATCTTTTATTTCGAGCTTCACCTTCGTCTTCAGACCAAATAGTGTCTTCAGAAGACGAGGTGTTTACGTCAACCTCTTTCTCTTCCTCTTTAATATAAGACATTACATCTTTGATTACTTCGGGCGCAATTACGCCGGAGTTATCTCGAGGAATTAGGAATCGAGGGCGCTTGTAAGTCTTTAGAAGTTCGAAGGTATTCCATAATGAACGAAGTTCGTCGTTAAGCTCTAACACTTCGATGTCTTCCATAAGAGGCAAAGCCTAAAAAATATGACAAACAAGATTTTCATTGATAAATGTTTACAAGCACGAAGCTTTACATAGTCAAAAATCCTAAATGATTCCTAAACCTGCGGGTTCGGAGGAGGCTGACTGCTCAAAGCTTGGTTCCGAACTTGCTTCTGGCATTGGCCTTCATCGATCCAAGCCTTGATCGCGGAACGACCTTCGGCTCTCCATGAGGTTTGAAAGGCTCGCCAGGCTGCAGTCACGCCTTCGGAAGGATTTAAAAGCCGCTCTTCGTCGAAGGTAATGGAGCCCTCTGTGCTCGGAGTAATGGTTCGGCCCAAATCCTCGTAGTAACGAAGTAGTCCGAGGGCAGACACTTGTCCGGAGAGTTCTCCGTAATGAATGCATGCCGTCTTCATTTGCTTTGCTGCTCCTTGGATCCTTTTTAACCGGCGCAGTAGAGTCACGTTGTCATCCGAAGGAAGTGATCCAGTAGTACCGAAGTACTCCAGGACACCTAACATCTGTTCTATGACTTCCGTAGCTACCTTCTCAGACTTAAGCTTTTCTTCAATTAGTGCATCCTTGCTCGAAGTTGTTTCCGTTAGAACTCCGGAAATCCTAGCATTCTCCGTAGTTAAAATATTCTTCTGATTTAGGAGTTGGCTAGCTTCCTCTTGGAGCCTCACAAGTTCGGACCCAGCACTAGAATGCTCCAACCGCACTTTTTCAATTTCTGCTCGAAGCACGATTCTTTCTGCTTCGAGCTCTTTATTAGCAGCCTCCAAGCCCTGTCTGGCCCTACGCTCCATTGAAATCATGTTATCCATTTGAACCACTCTAGCTTCGGAGAAAGACAAGTTGCGTTTGAGAGCTTCATTTTCTTCCCGAAGCTGAGCAATTTCATTTTCGCTCGATAAAGTTGCAGCGCGGGCCAAGACCGCTTGCTAAGAAAAGAAAAAACTGAAGTAAGAAATTATTCATGTATAATTTGCTATTGGTTCGAAGGTGCTCCGTACCTGGTATGCTGCTCGTTCCAGGGCAACGTTAAGCTCCGAACTCTTCGCCCTGCTTAAGATTGCTACCAGCTCTGTCTCCCCGACTTCGCGACTCACTCGACCTAAAGGTTTGAGCAGAGTCCGAAGCCCGGTTCTTTGCTCCAAAAAAGGAGTTAAAAGAGGGAGCATTGCCGAAGCCTCTTGGTCGTCCCTGCTTGGCGAAGCTCCGGAGTGTTCTCCTGAGGTCCTTGGAATTTCAGTAGATGGCCCCCCCTCAGTTGATTCACTTTCATCTGTTGATTCAGACGAAGTTGACCCTTGAGTAGGGAGAGGCTCTATATGTCTTTTACCCCTTCCAGGCCCCAGTTGAGCAACCTCCGGGTGTGGCTCCGAAGTTGTCGAAGGCCCTGGAATGGGATCTTCACGATGCACTTCTACAGAAGGGGGCTCTGCAAAAGCAAAGGTATTATACATTGTATAGTTTTGCAGAAAATAATAAGAGAATTATGCGAAGTTTACCTTCGACATTCTGGGGGCGATCGAGCACCGGACTGCTCGGAGGATCAAAGGTGAGGTCTTCGTCTGAATCCACAGTTAAAACTTCAACTACCGGAGTATCTCCGTGAGCAGTCCTCCCTTCATCCACAACTGAAGTTGTAGTAACTTCAACTTCGTCTTCGCCCATAGGGGCTTCGTTTTGCTCTTCTTCTTGAGCATCCGGAGCTCTCACTTCTTCAATATTAACTTGAGGCTCCGGTATACCTGCAATATCTTCAATGTGAATATCTTTCTGAGCCACATCTTCATCAATCAACCTCACTAATAGTATACCTTCATCTTCTTTAGAACCGGAGATTGAGGTTCTTGAGCTCGAAGGCGCATGATTCGAAGGTGCGAGATTTTTTGGCTTCCGAGCCACCTTCTTCACCAGAGTCCTTGCGGAGCTCGAAGCTCCGGCTTCAGCTATCCTCTTCTTGGGTCCCTTCTCTAAAGGCACCCAGTCCATCAGAGGGGGCAGAGTCATCTCCAACATTCCCCATACTCTGTTAAACCTCTCCCAACTCCCGACCAATTTAACTCTCCATTCTTTTTTAGTCGGAGTTGGGGCACCCAAAATCTTCTCCGAAGCCCTTATAATTTGTTCTGAAGTAATAGGGGCTGAAGAAGCTAAAAAATAAATAATTCAAGTTAGTCTTTCTTCGAAGTAAATATGTATAATGCATGTTGGTTTCGAAGTTACCTGCAGGGCTCGAAGTCAAGTTAATTTTGCGGAGACCGCCTTCCGAGTCATCTTCGAAGACGATAGGCCAGTTGGCCATCAGCGGAGAAATTTGCAGGCCGAGGAATTCTTCGGCCAAGTCTCGCATACTTAACCTTCGGCTAATCTTTTGAAGCAGGTTAAGACGGGCTTCGAGCTGACCTTCGTTGGGCTGCACTAAAGCTTCCTTCCAGAATTGAATTTCTTTGAGGGGCCCGGCCAGAGGACTGCTTGCCCCAACTTTGGCATAGAACCATCTTAGAACCCAATCAGTATACCATCTGGCATTGATGGCCTTGGCAGGAAACTGAAGGGCGTATTCATCTCGAAGCCTAAAGTTGATACTACCGAAGGATACCACTACTTTTTCACCTCCGGGGCCTACGAAGGTTTTGGTTGATAAGTTGCTCTATGCAATGCAGCGAAGATCTCTGCCCTTCCTTCGCACCCTTCGGCTCTCAAGGCCCATTCGAAGATAGCTAATCTAGCTACTGCATTCGGAGATAATTGGGGGAGGGTTACATGGAACAGATCAAGTACCTCCGCTAGGAAGTCCACTGCAGGGAGGCCCAAGCCAGCTTCGAAGAAGGCTTCGAATACCACTACTTCTCCGGGTCTTGGCGATGGAATCATTTCTTTGCTTGGCTTCCGGATCATAACTCCATTACCAATTTTCCCTCCCACTGCGATTGCTAGTGACTCTCTCTTGCAGGTAGAAGGCCCCAACTGGAAAGATTGATCCAAGTATTTTGTCGATGGCGGGCACAGACCTTGGTCATCGACGATTTGGGGATTTCTCCCTCCTGCCGCCATGGATGTCATCGCCGGAATCGAAGGTGCCGCCGTCAACGTTGCAGCCACTGCTGCTGCAGCCGCCTGCTGTCGGGCCAAGGCCGACGGAGGTGCAGATCCTTTAGTCTTCACCATTGCGATCGATGAATTGCTTTGGGGAAAATGGAGGCTAGGGCTCAAGAACTCAAAGGGCTCAAAAAGTTTTTGGATGCGAGAAGACGGTGAAAAGGTAACTGGGTAAGTTTTAGGCCTTCTATTTATAGCCTAGACTTCACTTTTTTACCGTTAATCCATGTCGTTTCGCATTCCTGTCGTTACTTTTCTCCGAGATTAACGCTTACTACAGTTTCCGTTGGAAACAGAAACTTAACGGCTATTTTCTCTAAGTCTAAAAGACTTTCGAACTTCTTGAGTCGGTCCTAAGGTAGTTCGAAAAGCAATTACCTTAAGACTAATTCGGAGTTTATATCTTCATCCATTTCGGAGATGAACTAAAAACCAATAACCCCTATGTTTGGTTATCTTTTCCTTCTGTATACTGCTCTCCTAACGTTACAGGTCAAACGGAGAAGCGTATTCGAGGGGCTACTGTTGGGGGAAAATATCTCATCTTTGGGGTTATTGCCGAAGCAACATAAAGGCAGACAGCGGATTCGAAGGTTCCCAGACGATCATCTTCGAAGATACCCGGAACCCAGTTTGAAGTACGAAGATAGGCATTGGTTCGAAGTACATCTTCGAACTAAGGCTTTTCAAGATCTTTTCTGCCAGCTAAGATGGAAGACTTATCTTCTTTCTCATTAGATTAGTCTTTTACCATTTTAGCCCTATTAAGGGAACCAAATAGTTTCCACTATGTCGATTGTAATAGAGGGGTAAATAGGTCTTTTCCTTAATGTTTGGGCCTATAAATACCCCCAATTTCACCCTGTAATAGGGACCGAATACCAGTTATTCAATACACACATTCGAACTATTCTAAGTTATTATCCTTTCGGAGGCTTAGAACAGTTCTCTTCGCAAACACTTCGTTTGTTAGTTTCTCTTCTACAGAAACCTGTTAGCGTAATCTTTTACGCCAACAGAGACTAATGGCTGATTGCGCAAAGACGGTGATAAAGGTATTTTGGACGCTTCTAGGTCCTCTATTTATAGCCTGGATTCCCAATTTTTACCGTTCAGACTTGTCGTTCCGTCTTCTTGACCGTTACTGTTTACAAAATTAAAGCAGCATATAGCTTCTTCTGAAAGGAAAAGGCTAACGACTATTTTTTCTAAGTCTAAAAGGCTTTTTGGTTTCAAAGAAATTGATTCCAGAATTGTTTGAATAGAACTCTCTTAGAAATCGATTCGAAGTTATAAATCTTTGCATATTCCGAAGGTTGATACAATTTATTAACCACTACGCATGATTATTTTTCTTGCGTATACTGCTCTCCTAACCTTACAGGTCATGCAGAGAAGCGTATTCGAGGGGCTACTGTTGGGGGAAAATACTTCATCCTCAGTGTCTCTACAGTAACAAGATGAAGGCAATCTACTAAACCGAAGTTCCAATATTAAACTTTGGTTTAGTATGGGATCAAGTTCGAAGAATCAATGCGGACTCTTGTTCGGAGTATGGCTTTGAACGTCAACTCTTCAGATAACTTATCTTCCAGCTAGGATGGAAGACTTATCTTCTTTCTCATTAGATTAGTCTTTTACGATTTTAGCCCTATTAGGGGTACCGAATAGTTTCCACTATGTCGGTTGTAATTGAGGGGTAAAAGGTCTTTTCCTTAAGATTTTCACCTATAAATACCCCCCATTCTACCCTGTAATGGGAATCAAATACTCAGTTATTCAATACACTACTTCGAATTACTTCAAGCTATTATCCAATTCGGAGGCTTGAAATAGTTCACTTCACAAACACTTCGCTTGTTAGTTTCCAATCTCTAAAAACCTGTTAGCGTAATCTTTTATGCCAACAACATGCAAATAACTCCTAGCAAAAATGAAAAAGGAAAAGAAAAAGCCTAAAAATTAAAAAGATAATAAGTTTGCTGAGGCTCTTTGTTCTGGACAATTCTTATCTTGGTAGATATCAGCTAGCCTTCACATCTCATGTTTTACCTTGCTTGTCGACTAGAAAATGTGGTGATGTTTTTGTTTACAAAAATCTAAAAATGCGTGCAAATGACTTTCTTTGGATATCATCTATTGCACTGATCATGTCATGTGTCTTAGACAATATTTGTGTGTTATACTTGCTATATGTTGTAATTGCAGTCAATCATATCTGAGAAGCATGCTTTTTACACTCCACTTGCACCCCAGTAGCATTCCATGGCATATTTTCCGGGGGAGCTGCATTCTAGGGGGAGTTTGAGTTTGTGTCACTTTTGAGTGCATTTGGTCTCACTTGATGAGTCCAATTGTCAACAAAGGGGAGAATTTTTGGGTTACTTGAACTTTTAGAAGGGGTTAGGGGGAGATTTGGCTTTCTCTAGGATTTATTTTAGGATTTTTAGTCTCTTTTGCCTTTAATCTTTGGATATCCTTGTTGATAATTCTGAGATTGCACTCGTTTGAGTTTTTATTTGTTGTTTAACCATAATGACCATTTTCTGGCTTTTGTTCGGCTTTTGGTCATTAGGGTTAAACCTTTTATTTTATTTTCTTCTTTTTGACTTCTTGTTTCTTGTTTTCGTGTTTCCACATGTTTTGTATGTTCTGAAGCGTTGATGAAGAGGGTGTTGACAATGCACTCTTCAAGGGGGAGATTGAGGAGCTATGTTGAACATCATGGGCCTCATGGCTCCAAAAGTAATGAGTGATTGTCAACGGAAGTCAAAGAGAGAGGAGATAAAGATGAGACGAGACCTGTTGGTTCTTGGGCCATGTGTGACTCAGGTACACGGGCGGTGAGCGACTGTCGGGCAGAGGGGCCGTGGAGTCGGGCTGGCCCTATCAGGGTACATGGGCTAGGAACGGTAGGTGATCTGCTTGTCTATTGACCGGGTTTGACCCAGGTAAACGGGCGGCGAGTGATTGGCGGGCTGAGAGAGCCGCGGAATTGGGCCGGCCCAATCTGGGTACCCAGTGCAAAGACAACAAATGGTTTGTCGGTTTTGGCGTAAAACTGACGCATCTATCCAGACCATTCATTAGGGATCCGACATTCTTGAAGCGAAGCCATAACTGCTACGAATGCTCCGCATCAGGACAAGTTACCTTTAGTTAGGTTTTTTCTATTTTGCCTTTTATGTCCACAGTCTGTGTTAGTCGAGTTTGTAAAAATCCTAAGGGCATTTTGGTCTTTTCTAGTTTATTTTGGTGTATGTAAAATAACCTAAGGGTATATTGGGATTTTCCTGATTTATTGGGCTACCTATAAATAGGGCCCCAATCCCCTAAGATTTCTTAACTTATTTGAAATTAAAAAAATCAGAGTTCAAAGTTTGGGTTCTCTTCTACCTCCAGCCACCAATACTATTTCTCCCTGAAAAACAATGTATCGGTTCGCCGCCATAGTGCGCTCGAAATAGATTCCAGTTCTTCTGTCCTGTTTCTTCTAAACCCTAGCCGATTTTCTAGTTTCTTCAAAACCCACCAGCAGTCTTTTTGTGGGGGGTTCAGGTTCTCAGTCTTTGACGAAATCGGCACTAGTCCTAGCGCAGGCAGCCGCTCGAAGCTTTACGTGTACGGGCGGAAGGCGTCGTCGAGTGCACTTGATGGAGCGCGCGAGGAGTCTGTGCTAGGAGCAGCACCCAAGGCATTAGAACAGGGAGCAGAGCCAGGAAATTTGTTCACGGCAATGGAAGCTACAGTAGCACAAGAACAGTAATCATTTTCTTAATTCTCGTGCTTTGCATTTAAATCCTTGATTATTCTGTTTTTGATTAAGATAATTGCAAGCAATTTTTATTTTAGTTTGATACATGCATATTAATTTATCTGTGTAATCCTAGTGCATGTCAAATGTTTGTTAAATCATCTACGAGGACATTATTTTCAGAATTTAGATAAATCCTTGTGCACTCTGAATGTTTAGTCTATGATTTATGAAATGTCTGTGATCGATGAACGATTTCCTAGCACTGGATGGTATGCACGTCTAGTCTCTGAATGGTCTTTAATCTGCCTGTAAGCACTTTGTTGGTGTCTTTTCGATTAGGACACCGTTCGTTTTTAGGCTAGTTTTTTTAGTGCTTATGATCTCTTAAACTGTCACATCCCATCATATTTGACAGGAGAGTGATAGCACTATTTCGATCTGTATTTTGGTCTAAGTGTGTTGTTATTTCTTGAGGTGCGTTGGGTGTTGGGAGAATACCATCGATTCGAAAGAATTTTTTTGAGGCGCCCATTCACCCCCCCTTTGGTCGCTACTATCGGTCCTACACTTTCCTGGAATAATGTATAGGCTGCTAACTTCGGAGTGCCCCCCGGGTCTCTCCTGCTTCTGCTGAAGGCTGACCGGATCAGCTGTGCGGAGCCGATCAGAACGAAGCCTTCCATCGAAAGGGTCCGGCGAGCGAAGACTTCTTTTGCCAGAAGGCTTCGGTGCAAGGGCTCCGGCGTGCATGGTTCTCCGGCGGATGAAGGGCTCTAGCACAAAGGCTCTGGTGCGCAACGCCCTTCAGTGGCCTGAGGGCTCCGATCGAGAAGGTCTGATGGACTTCACACCTGGCGGAGGTTTCTATCTTCGGCAGTGAGACCAAGCATCGACTTCTTTTGTACAGAAAATTTCCCTCTCCTGACTTGATAGCCAGATGCTTGCTGAGACAAATCATTTGAAATTGAGTTGGCCTCTCTTGACACATAAGAAATTCTGAAGTCGTCGAAATTAGCAACTATGTCTAAACATTTATCCAAGTAACTATTTAGTAGGCTATTAAAACATTGAGCACTTTTAGCTACTTGTTGTACTACTAACAGAGAATCACCATGCGCATGTACATGTTTAGAACCTATGGATTTTTGCAATTCTATTCCTAGCAATAAAACTTCATATTCAGCTTGATTATTAGTAGAAGGAAATTCTAAATGGGCCGCGGTTTCAAAGTGCATGCCACTAGGTTATATGAGAACTACTCCGATATCTTGGCATTTCTTACAAGCTGAACCGTCAAAATAAAGTCTCCATGGCACTACTTCAACTAGAGCAACATCATTACTCCAATTGACATCTATGTGGTGATCAACTATAAAATCAGCGACGATTTTTCCTTTCATAGCTCTTAGTGGTTCATAAGCCAAATCGTATTCGATCAAAGCGTAAGCCCATTTTCTAATTCTTCCACTTAGAATCGGCTTTTGCAACATGTACTTTATGACATCAGTTTGGCAAGCGACAATACATGTGCTAGGAAGAAGATAGTAATGTAATTTGGTACATGCGTAATAAAGTGATAAACTCAAACGCTCCACAAGCACGTACCAAGATTCGACGTCCAGCAGACGGCGACTCAAGAATGTGATGATGTACTCTTTCCCCTCCATTTCCTGAGTTAGCACGACTCCTATCACGCTATCTTCTATAGCGATGTATAGCCGAAACGGAATTCCGACTTTTGGTGCTCTCACCATGGGCGGTGATGATAAACACTCTTTAATCTTTTCGAAGGTGTTTCGCTGACTTGCCCCCAAAGTGAACTCGGCTTCATTCTTTAGCCGGAGTATAGGGACAAAAGCATCGATTTTTCTAGACAAGTTAGATATAAAGCGACGCAAATAATTCATCTTGCCCAACAACTTTTACACATCTCTTTTGCTTGTCGGCGCTTTAAGTTTCTAATATTTTCAAGCCTCTTAGGGTCAACTTCAATACCTCTTTCATGAATCATAAACCCTAAGAACTTTCCTACCAACACGCCGAAAGCACATTTGAGCGGGTTCAGTTTTAAGCCATATTGGCGCATCCTATCGAAAGCGACTCTCAAATCGGCTAGGTGGTTTCCCATAGCGTCCGATTTGACTACAACATCATCTATGTAGACTTCTAGCATAACTCCTACCAAGTCATGAAAGATTAAATTCATAGCGCATTGATATGTAGCGCTAGCATTCTTTAAACCAAAAGTCATAACTACCCACCCAACAAGACAACAATGCCAGGGCATCGAAAGGCTGTCTTGCAGATGTCCTCTTCGTCCATAAAAATTTGATTATAACCAACATTACCATTAAGAAAACTTAGTACCTTGTGTCCTGAAGCGTCGTTGATTAACATGTCGGCTATCGGCATGGGGTACTCATCCTTCGGAGTGGTTTTGTTCAGATACCTGAAATCAATACAAACCCGTATTTTTCCGCTCCCCTTCTTTTCTATAGGCATAATGTTAGCGACCCATTCAGCATACCTGCATGGCCTAATAAACTCAGCCTTGAGTAATCATTCTATCTCCTCTTTAACTCAGTCATACACGGCCGAATTAAAATGACAAGGGGCTGTTTATAAGGCCTAAACCCGGGTTTAATGGGTAGCCTATGCTCAACAAGCTCATGGCTTAATTCGAGCATCTTGCTATACTCCCATGCGAAACAATCAATGTACAATCGAAGCAACTTTATTACTTCGGCCTTTTCATCAATCTGTATGTTTTGGTTTACAAAAGTAGGCCTTTGAATGCTACCATTTCCTATGTTGACTTCTTTTAAAGGATCGGCCGACGTGAAACCTTGTCCTAATTTCTCTGCCTCGCTAAAATATTCAATGGCATCGTCAATACCGTCTTTAGAAGACCGATATCGTTCTACGCGAGACTTTAGCCAATCAAGATTACTTTTACTAGACATGACTACTAATTTAGAAATAGTCATGCTACACCAGCCGACTTTATAGACACAGGTATGAAACGTCTCCCAGATACACTGATGAAGTCGTAATCTGAAAGGTCCCTACCTGACAAACATTGTACTTTGTTGTGGACGGCATCAATGGACACATCGACCAATGCTACATGGGCCGAAGTGTCTGTTGGTATGACTTCTACGTCATCGCCGTCCCACTATATCTGGCATTGGTGCAAAGTAGAAAGAATACAACAATTTGCGTGAATCCAGTCATGCTTGAGCAACACGCTGTAGTTACCTTGCACGTAAATGACAAAGAATGATGTTGGCAACGTCTTGTTACCTACTGTTAACTCCATGGATAGTATGCCTTTTGCCTCAGAACTCTCGCCATTGAAGCCGTTGAGCATTAGTTTGGTTTGCTTTAAGTCTTCCTCGCCCCTGCCAAGCTTCTTCAACAGAGAGTAAGGCATTAGGTTAACAGTGGCGCTACCATCGACAAACATTCTTTATATCGGCTTCCCATCAATGTGGCCCCTAACGTAGAGAGGCTTTAGGTGGTGATCCGTATCCCCAGGTTTCTCAAAAATAGCATTGCGTGGGCCGAGGTTCAACTCGACAGGCAGCATGACGACGTTGATGTACATTGCCTAAGGTGCGGGTCCTTCGGAGACAAGCGTGTAATCATCATCGAGCATGTCGTCGTCGTCACTCGAAACGGGAGACGGGTTGGTCATCTCAACCGACTTGATCTTCCATACCTGTATCACAGCTAGCCGAGGGTGGATCTCCTCAAAGATGGTGTCTCGTTCATCCTCGTGGTTTTCTCACGCATCTCCTGTGCCCGTAGGCATTGTAGATGCCTTTTCTATGATTTGGACATGCCTGGAGGTGCCCAAGATGGTTGTGGCTTGGTACCAGGCGCCACTACCCTATTTCTGTGATTTTTAGTCGAAGGGGTACCACCTAGGTTGGCCTGGCATGTTTCATAATTGGTGTGCACTTCGCTGCGGACCCTGTCGGTTGGACCGGCCTCGTTCGGGCGATCGGACCGGGCTTCGGCACTGGCCTCGACCAGACTAGGGGACTTACCTCCGTCGGGTTTCAGCGAAGGGGCATTCAGTATTGGGACTTCCTAAGACTCTACCTTGATGGTGATGGCTTCTGACTCCTTCTCCTTCTCCTCTTCATCTCCATATCCCTTGGCTCTGTCCTGTGCGAGTCGATTTGGAGGTACTATGGATAGCCTGTGGAAGACGTCTCCCTTCGTCGCATCTGTTTGTCCTTGCCAGTTATAATACTCCGAAGGAAAATAGAGGACAATGTTATTCTGTGAAGGGTACTCGGGGGGCGAGGTGTACGGAGCCCACGGGGTCCCTGCCTAATTGTATGTTGGAGGCATTGGTGGCTCCAGTGGCTTCGCCCACTGTGAGCCGAACCCATAGCCCGGAGGGGGGCTCGGCCATGTTGAAGGTATTTTGGACCATTTTAGTGAAGGGTCCTGCCAGGCTGAAGGTATGTTCGGCTGAAGGTATGTTCGGCTGAAGGTATGTTCGGCCATTGCTGGCCGAAGCCTCCAGCCAGAGGATTCGCCCAGAGCGGAGTTGAGTCCGACCATTGGGGTTCTAGCTCGTCGTGTGAAGGGTTCGGCCATTGGGGGCTGAACTCGTTATGCGTAGGGTTCGGCCATTGTGGTCCGAACTCACTGTGTAGAGGTTTTGGCCACTAGGGTCTGAAGCCACTGTGCGGAGGGTTCGGCCACTTGGGTCCAAAGCCACTGTGCGGAGGGTTCGTCCAATGGGGTCCAAAGCCACCGTCCGGAGGGTTCGGCCAATGTGGTCCGAAGCCACCTCCTGACTGCCTTGGCCCCTTCGTTTGTCTTAGCCTTTTTACACGTGGCCTTGTTTCCTTGGCTTTTTTTTGATGTTTTTTCAACAACATCTGATATGTCACCTTCGGTTTCTTGCGAGCCATAGCCGAAGGAGATGTGCTTACATTTATTTTCCACACTCCTACTTCAGGGTTCTTTGTTACGAGTGTGCGTGTGCACGATTCTCCAATAATGACCGCTTTCCCCTTAGTTGACTCGGCCTGCTCTGGCCGAATCAGTACTCTCTTCTCATCAAGGTCGACGGTGTTCATGGGAAAGGGCTCTTTGTCCATCTTCATCTTTAGACTGGGGTCTATTTTCAGTCGTCCTTCTTCTATGGCCGATTGAACCTGCCGATGAAAAACATTACAGTCGTTAGTATAATGGGAATGTTAATCATGCCACTTACAGTAGGGGTGTTTCTTTAGATCATCAGCGGATGGAATAACTTGGCCTTTAGGCAACCTGAGAAGATGGTTCTTCAAGAGAAAATCAAATATTTTATCACACTTAGTTATATCAAACGATCATTTGACTTCGCTAGGGCGACTCTTCGTGGGAGACGGTTGTAGTTCAGAACAAGTGACGGGACTACTCTTAGCATTCCAAATCCATTTGGTCGCATACATGTCAGCCGAATCTTCTTCCTCCTCCAATTCTTCCTCGTCGCAATGCTCCATAATGTGGACTTCAGCGCTAGGTTTGTTAAATGTTTTAACAAACTTTTTATCTTTGGCTCGGCCTTCCTAGACTAGAGCCTGTTGTAAAACTTGGCTCACTTCTAAGAAGTTTTGGTTGTCTAGACTCTCTTTAATCTTGGAGCGCAACCCATTGAAAGCTAGATCTGCCAAATCTCTCTCTGAAATATTGAGACTAAAACATCGGTTTCTAGTATCTCTAAAGCGCTGGATGTACTCAAAGACATTCGCGCTAGATTTCTATTTGACCGATGTCAAGTGTGAAAGCCTAAGTTCTGTTTCGCCCATATAGAAATAGTCATGAAACTTTCGTTCCAATTCAGCCCATGTTTGGGAAGAGTTTTGCGGGAGCACCGAAAACCAAGTGAAAGCGGTGCTAGATAATGAGAGAGAAAATAGTCTAAGCTTTAAAACGTCCGACCCACTAGCTTCTCCGCACTAGGCTAAGAACTGGCTAACATGCTCTAGTGTGGTTTTTCTACCTTCACCATTGAACTTGGTGAATTCACAGACTCTATAGCCACGAGGATATGGTATAGTGTCGAAATGGTTGGGGTACAGTTTTTGGTAAACCCTAGTCCGACCCCTGGGCACAAAACTGGTGTGTGGATCCGTTCCTCAATGTAATCCTAGTCTCCTACCTGTGCACGCCTATCATGTGGGGGCGCGGCGCACGGTGGAATGTCGATGTGTCAGCCATGGGGGTCTTCCTCACGGGCTGGCTCTAGGTATATGGCGTGTTCGGGCCTATGCATTTGTGTGTGTGGCACAGGCAATGCAGGAAGAACTAGCGTAGGTGTAGGTGGCACGCAATAAATAGGGTTAGCTTGGACATGTGCGTAGTGGCTTGTCTCGGCCGGACACGTGATGGTCTTGCCAATACTACCATCGGTTCTGCTATAGATATGATTCATCGGAGGTGCACTGGCGATTGGAGTTGGAGGAATAGCCTCGGTAAAGCCGAACCTTCTAAGCGTCGCCTCTACCTAAAAGCTAATTGCCGAATCTAAATGGTTGGCTAGCAAAGCATTACAGCTTGATCTACTGATGGGCTATTTTTTGCTCAATCTCTAAAGAAGATAAAGGAGGCGATACTGGAGTTACCTGGGTCCGAGCGAGGTCGGGGGCGTTGACGTAGCGCTTGATGAAGCCAGTGTGTGTCTTGACGTAGCTCCCAAGCATGAGGTCTTGTAGTGCTTTCATTTTCGCCTCAATCTCTACCCGGCCTTCTTCGGGGATATCTTCAAGGGTAGGCGTCATGATGTTGCGGTTGTCTATATCCGCGTCCCTCATCGGATCCATCGGCGTTGTAGATGTAGTAGTCGTTGTAGATGTACCTACAGCCAATGTAGATGTACTGGTCATGTTGGTGTATCCTTCCTAGTGGAGTCACAAAAACGTGTGTTGACATGAAAACGCGCCCCCGCACTTGGGTCATTCGATGATCCAAAAGTGTGCGGATACTTAGGGACAAGCCTAAGCGTAACACAACACTGACATCGCGTTCCGACTACCCTTAATAGTGGCAAGTGGGGTGGAGTCACCAGGTAATCAGATCACATAGAAATAATCCAATTAGCCGAAAAGAAATATATAAATAAAATAAACCAGCCAGCTGAACGGAGCCTAACTAGTTCAAAGTGTATCATGCGAAGGGTTTGCCGAAGGGAGGCCTTCGGCGTCTGGTGCGAAGGGTTTCACCGAAGGTAACCTTTGGCGTCGGATCGATTTGGCCGAAGGCAGTCTCCGAACAGATCTCAACGCAAAATCACCTCTGAACAACAGAGTTTTGTGCGAAGTCTCCGACAAGACAAAACACTCCAACGCAACGCTCTGGCATGACTTTGTATAGTGCGGAGTGTAGGCATGATGAAGCCTAATGTGACGAAGCCTGCGGCGAAACACTCTAGCGTGCGGGTCTGGCGAGACCGACAACGGCGTGATGGGTCCGGCACGGATAGTCGAAGCAAGGGTTCCGCCAAAGGGTGTTCTGGCAGCCTCCAAAACCAGTTTCCTGGCTCCGAAAACCTTCGGCGAAGGAGCTCTGAGCGTGAAAACTTGCAACAGAATAGAGATCAAGTGCCAATTTGGCCTGGAGACCAAAACTGCCAAGTGTTGTAGTAGGGAAACGAAGGTAGCAATCTGTTACGTAGATTAACGGATACTTCACAAGCGAAGTAACAAGGCGATAGCAATCTTTTACGTAGATTAATAGGTACTTCACGAGCGAAGTAACAAGGCTTACCACTATTTCAAAGTGGTCAGCAGAGGGCTTCCAAGCAAACCCACGAAGGTTGTACAGAAAGGTAAATAAAAGTAATGGTACGGTTCAAACTAGGGTTTGAAGTTGATTTGTGTTTGGGGGAATAATGAACTAGCCTCACCCCTATATTTATAGGGGCTAGTCTTCTTATCTCTAAAGCTAATCTTGTAGGATTCAGCCTAATCAAGTTTAGGGATAAAAACAGCAAGAATTAGACTCAAACTCTATCACTGAAGCTAGCCCAAAGTGGGCCTTAGGCAAGGCATGCCGAAGCCTTCTCCTTGGGCCAAAGCTTCGGTGGTGCAGGCCTCCGAAGGGCCTTTGGGCAGAAGCTAGCAGGCCGCTAAAAGGCTTTCAAAGCCCAATGTTTGATGGGCCTTTGGCTCTATAAGGCTTCGGCCTGAACCAGGGCTTATGTATTTTTGGCCCAACTTACCAAAATTTATATTTTGATAATCTTGACCATTAATGCCATTTTTTGCTATCAACACCTTCGGTTGCCCCTTCGTCTGTCCTACTTCAAAAGCAGGCTTCGGCCTATCGGTCCTTCTTCGGTAGCCTACCGGAGGCCCACTCTGGGAGGCTAGGGTCCGGATCTGGTTAATAAATTTTGGGTTGTTTTGATCTCTAATAACATGTTAATTGTTTTTAGCTGAATTCTAGTTATATTAGGCTTAGAGATAGAGTCATTACATCAAGTCTTGTCCCTATAAATATAGGGGTGAGACCGATTCAAGGTGATCACACGATCAATACTTCGAAGCCCTTGCTTTGAATCGTACCTTTATTTTTTCAGTCTACCATTCCTGCCCTAGGAGTAGCTCTAAATTCCATTTTTGTGAGTTTGCACCATAAACTCTCCGTGCATCATGTCGAAAAAGTGGTAAGCCTTGTTGATTCAAGTGTGAATCATCCGTTAATCTACATAACAAATTGCTACCCTTCGTTTTATCGGTTTTCTTTATCTACACTTGATAATTCAGTCTCTAGGCCGAATTGGTATATGATTTCTGTGTTTTTGGAGAGTTCACACCTAGATCTCCTTCGCCAAGGGTTTCTGTTTAAATCTGACCCCCGAAAGGTGACTTCTAGAGCCAGAAGTCTAGTTTCGGAGACTGTCGGATCAATCTCCAGTAGTTCCTCGCTCCACCCGTCTGTGCCGGATCTATCACACTGTTGTCAGTCCAGCTGATCTCACGCGTCGGAGCCACATCGCATCGAGGTTGCTTCGCACCGGGATTACATCAAGTCAGAGTCATCACATTGATCTTCGTTGTACTGGAGTACTTTGCATAAGGTCTAGACACACCGGAGAGTGCGCACCGAACCGTGTCGTTCGGAGACGATTTCATGTCAGTCAGTCTGTTCGGGGCCCGTCTTCGGTCAGATAGGTCAAGACACCGAAGGCTATCTTTGATGCACTCTTCGCAACAGATGTTGAATGTACCCTTCGCATAGCACACTTCAATCCCATCAGCTCCGTTTGGTCGTTTCAGTTTAATTACTTTCTATAACAATTTAGTTCGTTGAATAATCTTGCTTTGAAGTTATTTGATTGCCTAGCGACTCCGTTATTGCCTTACCATTGTTTAAGGATCATTGAAACGTGACATCAACATTATGTTACGCTTAGGGTTGTTCCTAAGTATCCTCATGTTTTTGGATCGTTGGATCGGCGTTAGTGTGTTGGCACATTTTAGTGTAAACGGGTATACCTGAGGGATGCAATCGAGTGCCCCCTAGGTGGCACAAGGTTAGGCAACATGTTCCTCGCAATTCCATATGTAGGTTAGGGTTCCTCTTGCTTGATTAGTCCTTGCGTCGCAGCCGAACGCTGGGAGGGTGGCGTGCCACTACTGAAGGGATACATATTATGTGATGGGTCCTCTCTACCTAACCCTTAGAGCACAGGGGTAGGAAACGAGGCCGTCATGTTAGCCTCCCAGCCGAACAAAGTGTTCGGCGGACCCTACCTCATCGACCCTTGTGGTGGTGGCACCGGTCAAATATGTTGAGGGTTTTGCATCAAATGAGGATGATTAGTCAGGAAATACACCGGGCCTTGTGCTGGCTCTTGAGAAATCATCCTGTCAACAGTTTTCTTGATCAACCCTTGCAAGGTATTAACCAATACCTCAAACTGATTGATGAGAGCATGATGTAGAGTGTTGTCGACGTCTTCCTGAAAAGTTACCTACAGACTCTCGACCTGTTGAGGGATCTCACCAGCCATGGCCGGTTTCGACAACTGACACCTCTAGACAGGGCTAGATCGAGTCATGCCCAAAGCTTCAAGGAACAACCTCTTGTAGTTTTTCATGTGGTCTTGTACCTCCCCCGTTTGTTCATTGGTCGATGCCTCCATAGTGATTAGGATGATATTACTGCCATAAACTTCGTCTGTCATGGATGAATTGTCTGAAGAGTGTCCCACTGGGCATGCCAAAAAGCGTATTGGTGTTTTTTTGGTCACACACGTGGCCTAAGAGATCTTCTTAACTCTAGTGCAGGTCCTACAATACTAGAAAAGGATTCTAAGTGTGTCAATCAGTTTGACCCTGCAACAGATAAGGAATTAGGGAGAATAATGTTAGTAGCAATGACGATCGACTATCGAGGCGATGACTGTGGTGAGAATAGAATAAACAAGAATAAATGCACTGATAGGTCATAGGTCCAATGACCACACCCACGCTATCGGGTTGAGCGCGCTATCGATCGATAGGATCAAGTCCTTGTGCATATAGGCCGATGAGTGTCTCCTAGACGAAGGTGGAATATAGCGTGGAAGTAAAGATAACCTATCGACTTGTAGCACGATAGAAACTAAAATTAGTATGCCGAATAACGTATAAATACTACTAAATTACCGTAACTGCAAGATCAAACCTAACCAAGACAGTTGCTAGTCACAAGAAATCAATAACACTTCAATGCATCAGGCATACTTTATTTAGATGAATTGTACATAGCATGAACCAGATATAATAGAACGAGATATCGGACTTAACCGATGAAGCCTCAAACTATGACACCTAATCCACATCAATCTAACAGGAAAAACCGACAATCACACTGATTGGGCTGATACCTCAAGAGAGCAATACGATGCAGGCTTCGTTGGAGATTGAGACAATGCAGCCCAGTTCAAAGTGCCAAGTCTTATCGGGATTAACCTATGGAACCCAAGGGTGGTGATGCACCGAAAGAGTAGTTTGTTGTGGTTGATTGTGTGTATGTCTTCTAAACCTAGCTAATAAGATTCATATTTATAGTCCAAAGACGTGTCGTCCAAGTAATCTATATTGTAACTAATTCTAGATCATCTTTATCTTCTCTCACCTTCATTAGCTCCTCCATATCCGGCCATGTTGTAAATGATATGGAAGGGCTTCTTTGAACCCCTTTGACTGGACTCCTTTGACTTCTGTTGACCATGTGGCATTCTTAGTGGGTCTAGACTTTATTAAATCTTAGCGTCAACACAAACGCATAGCTCCCGCGCTCAGACCAAGATAAGGTCTATGTGCCTCACTACCGGTGCGTAGCTCCGCCTAGTTCCTCCAGCGCCATGTCTAGTTTGCAGCCATCGTCTCATCATGGTAAGTGCAGGTACTCTATCATCTCCTTGATCTGACTATTTTTCATTCATTCAATTAAATGCTCATGAGAAAGTCCATGTTTATGCAATATATGATATGCCAATGTGACTTTTGGTACGGTTCACATGTGTTTATTTTAATGCCTACTAGTGCATTGTCTATCATGTGTTTCATGAAATGACTTTTTGTGTTTTGAATGTTTGTTTGATGTACACCAATTGTTCGATCTATTGCCTTTAAGTGCCTTTTGCATTTATTTGTCAATAGAACACTTGTGGCATTTATGAGGGCAAATAATATTTGATCTTATTTTAATGCCTGTGATCTCTTAGACTGTCACTACACATCTTAACTGATAGGAGAGTGATAGAATTGTGTTTTATCTAAGATTTGCCAATTTGTTTGCTTACGCTAGATTTTCGAAAGAATTTGTTTAGGCACCTTTTGACCCCCTCTAGTCGACGGTTTCGGTCATATAATTGGTATTAGAGTAGGTAAGATCACCATTGACCATAATCGGTTTTGTGATCCATAGGCGAGATGGATAGACATAGAAAAATTCCTTTGTTCGATGTGTGTGATTTTGCTTACTAGAAGGTGCGCATGGAGGCATATCTTTAAAGCCAAGGGAGTGCAATTTGACACATTATTGATTCCCAATATATGATCCTTGATACTCATACCACTCAGACTGAGAAAGAGCAATATGATTGTAACTACAAAGCTTGGAACATATTATTCACAAATCTGAGCACGAATGAGTTTGATAGGATTGAACACATTCGAACTGCTAGGGAGATTTGTACTATGCTTGTTGTTTTCTAGGAGGGCTCTACCCAGATCAAGGCCAGGTGCTAAAGCACATATAACCAAAAATATCAACTATTTGTGTAAGGCCCTGGTGAATCGGTAGATGCCATGTTTGCACGCTTTGATGGTATAGTTAGCAATTTGCGCTCCACTAGGACTCTATCTTACTCGGACAATGATAGAACAATAAAAGTTCTCTATGCTCTAAATCGTAGCATATGGGAGATGAAGATCTCTAGTATTGAGGAGTTAGCAAGTTACGACACATTGACTTGTGATGATCTCTTTAGTAAGCTCAACTCCACTGAGATTGCCAAGGTATCTTGTCTAGGACATGGGAACTCTTTACCTCGGTCCATGGCACTAGTTTTCAGTTCTAGCAGTGGCTCCCTGGCTGGACCAAGTACAATTGGTACTTGTGCTTTTGTGGGTGGTTTTGCCTTGTCCTCCCTAGTTTATGTCACAAAGAGTAGGTGGACACCTTGGATAATGAAGAGCTTGCTCTTATTGTCAAGAATTTCACCCGTTTCTAAAATAATAGATGGGAACAAAGGAGATGAGGTTCATGCGGGTATTTTGAGTGTTGTTACACATCTCACTTTAAGGTTGATTGCCCATAGCTCAATAAGAGAGAGGAGAGTGACCACACCAAACACCAAGAGAGAAACAAAAAACCATTCCATAAGAAAAACCGAGACAAGTTGGCTAAGAGAGCAACCAAACAATCGTCCAGAGATTTTATGGCTTCTCTCAATGATATCGACACTTCATCGAGTGAAGGACTGAGCTCTGAGGAGGATGAACCAAGAGAGGAGGAGAAGAAGGGGAAGGACTTCACCATCTTTTTCTTCATGGCTGACAACATCAACAATAGCCACAATGAGCCAGATTCCACCTAGGTAATGCTATCCTATGACGAACTTTTAGTTAAAGTTGATAAATTGAATGATGCACTCATTAGTCAATATAGATTACTTATGAAAGTTGTGTGTGAACTAAAAGAACTTAGACGTAGATATGAATCTTCTTCTACTGAACTTGGCATGATTAGGTCTAAGTTGAATTATGTTGAATATGAGTCCTATTTAACTGACATGAGTGAGCTTGCCGAGCTGCGTTCTGTGCATACTCAAGTCATCGATCGGCTTGACAGTGACGAGAAGAAGCTCATTGTAGAGGAGTCTAAACCATCTTATTTAGATGCTTGTTTGAATTGTCCTTTGCTTATCGAACATATTGAGTTAAGGGACAATGATGTTAAGGAATTAGAGTCTAGATTGGAGAGTGCTGAGAGTTTGAATGATGTGCAACCTGATTGTTCCACCTACACTATCCTTGTTGGACCAAAAACGGCGACCAGAGGGGGGTGAATGGGAGCTTTTAAAATTTCAGACTAAAAATAGCCTTCTGTTTTAATTCTGTCTTCTGCGGAACAGGCTTCGAAAACACACTTCGAAGTTCTGGTTCGGAGGTATTTCACATCTCCGATATCAGGCTTCGCAAGGAGCAAAAGTTCGAAGCCAAGAAAACTTCGCTCCACCCACAACACCCAAAAACTCAACTCTACTAAGTCAGTGTAGGCTCCGCACACTAGGTGCCTTCGAGCAGACATCGCACTTCACTCTTCGCAGAAGCAGACTTCCCTCTGAGGACTTCGATCAAACACTCAGCACTAGCAACTGGTACTAGGCTTCGTACTTCGAAGGTCTAAAAGCACACAGAACAAACTTCGCCAAGGACTTCGACAAGGGAAGAAAACGGGCTTCGATTCAAGCCAGACAGTGCTTCGCTAGTAATCAGAGAGGTCTAGCCTCCATTTTACACAGAGCGAACAGACACTAAAAACACACTTTACTTGGACAGACTTCTCAGACACCTCTCTAGAAGAGATTCAAAACACAAACTCACTCAGGAAGAAGATGGTGTACAGAGGAATCAAAACATGCAGTGCAACACAGAATACAAGTTCAAGCACAAATGAAAAACAGAATCAAAGTTTCATTGCTTGAATAGGGAACACAAAATGAACTCACAGATCTAAATACAAAGTGTGTGGCGGCTAGCACAGGAGTTCTACAATGGCTGCTCTATGTGTTGATGTGACCTAGCTAGCCTCCACTATTTATAGGCACTATTCAGCCCTGTGAATAGACTACTTTACCCCTAGGGTTTACACTATTTTTGTCTCATCAGAGCAGGGGAGTACAACTGGTAGTCTACTTTATTTGGAGGCTTCTTTTATCAGCTTCGTAGAGGAGACAACATCAGCTTTTGCAGAGCAGCCATGTCAGCCTTTGCAGTTTTGGAGCCTTCTGAAGCCCACCTTCACACGCTAGGGGTGTGGTAGCTTCGGTGAGAAGCCTTGAGCCTGACCGCCTTTACTTCACCGAAGTTAACCTTCGATACAGAGACGCTTTTGAGCCGAAGCCATCAAAGCCCTTGGGCCTTCGCACTATCACCTCCGGAGTGGACCACCATGGCTTCGTAGCTTCTCCCAGCTCGAACTCCGTCAGTCCGTGTACCGAAGCCTTGCATGGCCGAAGTACCTCAAGTCAGCCTCACTCCGAAACCCCACCTTCGGAGTACCACCCTTCGAAGTCCCTCCTTCGTCCAAGGCCTCTGCATGAAGCATTCCATGAGCACTTCGTCACAGTGTCTCTCCCCGAGCACACTCCTCAACGAACCTCACCCGGACCATGCCTTCGATGCATCTCAACTTCTGAGACCTTCGTCGGGTATACCTTCGAGTGCCTCCCTCCGGAGCACACTTCGAACACTTTGCCTCTTTGCTGAGTACTTTGTCCACCATACTCCGAAGTCACTCGAGTCGGAGTACACTTCGAAGTGCCTCGCCTCTGAGGACTTCGTCTCAGGGTACCTTCACCGAGAGCCACACTCCGCACTTACTGCCTTCTCCTGGCACACCTCGACCCGAGGTCCGACCTCGACCCCTTTCCAGCCTTCGTGACCGAGCTCCCCGCTCGCCTAGCATCAAGCCTCCCGCTTGACCTGGTTCACTTGCTACGAACCGTCCGTCACCTCCGAAGTCACATGCACACCACAGACAGGCAGACAAGTGTATCCGGTACCCCAGAGACCTCTCCGGGTAAACAACCTTCGGGACACACTCCGGTGTACCGCCCAAAGTACCGAGACCTTCGGTACAACCCAGTCATCGTGTACTGTCAGACCCCTCCAACAGGCACACTCCGCTGCAACAGCTGCAGCAAACAAAGCCCACCGAACCCTTCGGTGAAACAACCTCGGAACCCCTTCGGAGGGACCCCTTCGAATCAGAGGATAAAATCTGTCAATCACTCATCGCAGACTCCGAAACCAATCCTTGGTTTCTCAATCTCCCCCTTGATGAGTGCATTGACAACCAAATTGTAGTTCAAGAAAATTTGAAAAATTTCAGCGCACAAGTGACCAAAAACTCATAAACGAGCCAAACCATGTCACTTGACAAAAGAATTTTCCTCCCCCTTTTCAAAAAAGTAAAAGCGCTTCGGCAAATCTTCCCTTTGCAAGGTAAAAACTCCCCCTGAGTTATTTCACCCCTTGCTACAGAGAACTCAAAAATTTCTCCCCCTTTGGCAATGCAAGCATCAAGGAGCATTCAAAAGATGCAAAGCTTCGAAATGGGCAGAATTGCAAAGACTTATAAAGCAAAAATATGCCAACATTAATACCAATTATCATGTGCTCAGCTCAATTTAACATTCTCTAAAAAACATGATGACAACATGTGATTTTATCATTTTGAAATAAAAGCATCACCACTCAATCAAGGTAACTAGACAAGTAAAAGCAAGGACTGCACAAAGCTAGTCAAGTTCTACTCTAGACAGACAAGTCCAGTTCAAGTGGAGCATTGAAAGCATACTTGATGAACAATGAATTTTTGTTGTTCTTTTCACAGTGCCAGGGGTTATTTGTTTGTCTACCTTATAATTTTTCCAATCAGGCCAAGCCTAGGCACAAAAGCCATCAGAAGCTTAAGGCGGTGATTTTGGCATACACTACACTATCCCAGTTCAGACCAATGTGCAATGGTAAGCAGTCTAGAATAGGGTAGTGCGACAAACAAACCCACCTGGATATTTTTCACTTGTATCATGCAAATCATGGATTTTTGAATTTTTAATTAAGTGAACAAATTGTTAGCACTTTGATGAATATCCATGAATACAATTTTTCAAGTTGCAATGGTTAGCATCCAAGGAAAAGGAGTCTTGCTATCAAGCAGATAAAAGATAGCTAAAGCAATCCTGCCTAAACATGCTAGATTCAAGACTAAGCAGTGAGCATGATTTGACTTTGGAAAGAAAAATCATGCACAAAATGTTTGAGACATATTAAGTAGAGCTGAGCTGACATGATTTCATGAATTAAAACCAGGCATATAAGTGCAAAAGATGTAAATGCAATTTCACACATAATGAGCATATGCAAGACAATCAAAATCTGCTCCCCCTCACAAAATGCCGTAAGGGTGACAAACACCAAGTTCCCCACGCAAGTAGGCAAAACGAGAAGCATCGAGGGGTTTTGTGAAAATATCGGCTAGTTGGTGTTGGGTATCAACATATTGAAGCTCAATATCACCCTTCTCATTATAATCTCTGAGAAAATGATATCGCACATCAATGTGTTTGGTTCTGGAATGCTGAACTGGGTTGTTTGCAATACAAATAGCACTAGTGTTATCACAAAAAAGTGGAACACTCTTATAATCTAACCCAAAATCCCGCAAAGTGGAAACCATCCACAAAATCTGAGAGCAACAGCTAGTTGCAGCAACATATTCGGCCTCAGCCGTCGATTGTGCAATACTAGACTGTTTGCGGGAAGACTAGCAAACCAGTGAAGTACCTAGAAAATTACAAGTACCATAGGTACTTTTGCTATCAATCCTACACCCAGCAAAGTCCGCATCGGAATAACCTCGAAGACACAAAGAGGAAGACGCAGAATACCAAACGCCAAATCCAAGGGTATGTTTGAGATATCTGAGAATGTGCTTTACCACTTGGCGGTGCGAAGCTCGTGGTGAAGCCTGAAAACGAGCGCACAGACACACTGCAAAGTGTATGTCCGGCCTCGTAGCAGTCAAGTAGAGGAGGGAGCCGATCATGCTTCGGAACTCCTTCTGATCTACGGCTTCTCCATCCTCATCAGGATCCAATGCTATTGAAGTATCCATTGGAGTAGCGAGGGGCTTCGCATCAGCCATGTCGAACTTCTTGAGCGTGTCCTTGGTGTACTTCGTTTGGTGAATGAAGGTACCTTGTTTGCTTTGCTTGATTTGCAAACCAAGGAAAAATGTGAGTTCGCCCATTATGAACATCTCTAACTCCCTGCTCATGGTATCTGCAAACTCAGCAACCAAGGCATGAGAAGATCCACCAAAGATGATATCAACCACATAAATCTGGACTAGGAGAAAATCTTTGCCATGCTTGAGAGTGAACAAGGTTTTATTAATAGATCCCATCAAATACCCTCGCTCAAGCAGAAAAGACTTAAGTCTATCATACCAAGCCCGAGGGGCCTGCTTGAGTCCATAAAGAGCCTTATGAAGTTTAAGGATTTTAAGTGGGTATTTGGGGTTTTCAAAGCCAGGGGTTGTTTTACATAAACATCTTCTCCTATGAAGCCATTAAGAAAAGCACTTTTGACATCCATTTGATAGAGTTTGAATCCCCGGGATGTCACAAAGGCAAGCAAAATCCTAATGGCCTCTAGACGCGCACCAGGTGCGAAAGTTTCAGTAAAATCAATCCCTTCTAATTGAGAATAACCCTGAGCTACAAGTCTAGCCTTGTTTCTAACTACAGTCCCATCCTCCCCTTGTTTGTTTTTGAAAATCCATTTTGTTCCAATGAAATGAACATTTGGTGGAGGATCAACTAAAGTCCAGACTTGGTTTCTCTCAAAATTTTCAAGTTCTTCATGCATGGCATTGATCCAACTAGAGTCAGAAAGTGCATGACTAACATCTAAGGGCTCAAAAGAAGCAACAAAAGCGGAATCAATGAAATGAGCATGAGAACGTGTTACCCTTTGATCAAGCTCACCAATGATCTGCTCGGGAGGATGCATCCTTTGAACATGATGTGGAGCGTCACGGCGGGATGCAGTCTCCCCTTCAATTTGTGCGTTGGAGTGGTCCAAGATGACCGATGTCGAGGTAGTTGCTTCGGGACCTTGTGCCGAAGTAGTCGAAGCAGGGTCGACTTCGGGGGTCGATGTCGAGGGTAGTAGGGGTTCATCCTTGAAATCTCCGGGATCTTCTTCTTCGAAGATGGTTTGCTCCATGTCATGTTCATTTGCTTGTTCAAAGGTAGAACTAACAGAGGGGGTTGATTCATCAAAAGTCACATCACATGACTCGATGACAGTGTTAGTTTCCAAATTATAAACACAATAAGAATGACCATGTGTAGCGTAACCCAAAAAGATCCCGTCAGAAGAGCGCGACTCAAATTTATCCAAAGTTCCACGTTTTAGGATAAAGCAATGACAACCAAAGACTCGAAGATGAGTAACTTTGGGTTGTCTCCCAAAACGTAGCTCATAAGATGTCAAGTTAAAAATTGAGCGCAAGAAGATTCAGTTTGAGATGTAACAAGCAGTGTTCATGGCCTCAGCCCAGAATTTTATAGGAGTCATGTGCTCATCAAGCATCGTCCTAGCCATCTCAACCAAAGTGCGGTTCTTTCTCTCAACAACACCATTCTGTTGAGGAACCCGCAGAGCAGAGAATTGATGTTCTATGCCATGCTCCATGCAAAAGTCAACAAATAGACTATTCTTGAACTCAGTGTCATTATCACTTCGAATGAATTTTAATGCACCAGGGAGTTAAGTGAAAAGTCTCAAAGCCAAGCTTCAAAAGTGTGAAAACACTTCATCCTTGCTGGCAAGAAAGAAGAGAGAAATCGTCGACAATGACTAACGCATACCACTTCCCGCCTAAAGAACTAACCCAAGATGGACCTACAGTATCCATGTGGAGAAGTTCTCCGAGTTGTTCAGTCATCACTGTGGTGACTGGCGAGTGCGAAGCGGCAATCATTTTTCCATGTCGACAAGGAATGCAAACTAAATTCTTCTCAAACTTGAGCTTGGGCAATCCTCGGATCAGACCAAGGGCACTCAGACGAGTGAGCAACTCAAAGCTCATATGCCCTAGTCTCCTATGCCACTTCCAAAGCTCAAAAGTAGAATGTGCAACAAGACAATGAGAAGAACCAGATGACTCAGAAAAATCAGCTCCAAAAACTCTCCCAACTCTAAAGATCTTAGAGACCACAACGCCATCAGAATTGAGTACTTGCGAAGTATCGCGATGGAATCACACTTCGAAGCCCTCATCAAGCAACTGAGATACAAAAAGCAAATTGTATCCCAAGTTTTCAACCAAAGCAACATCTTTGAGAGTGAAATTTGAGTTAATTCTTACCACACCTTTATCTTTCACTCTACTCCTTCGATTGTTGCCGAAGGTGATATGTTCCTTTTGCTTGGTTGTGGTGAGGATGGAGAACCATGTTACATCTCCGGTCATGTGGCGTGAACAACCGGAGTTCATGATCCACGTGCCCTCCAAGCCTCGATCCGGTGCCTACACATGATAAGAAAATCTCGATCGCTCAGTGCTGGGGTGAGCGAATACATGACGAGGCATCCAGCACTGAGTGATACGAGTAGTAGGCACAGTAAAAATAGACCTTCTACGCACAGGATAATCAGAATGATGCAAAGTGCTAGGTCTACCTACATGCTGTGACCCAAATGCATGATGAGGTATCCTACTCTGACAAGGTACAAAGCTACTTCCCCGGGGTCTACCACTGTTGGGGGAAAATGCTTCACTCTCAGGACTTAGAGATTAACAGTTCAAAATAACTTATTAGCTTCGGAGCTGATGAGCTTATGCATGATGAGCTGATGAGCTGATGACATTGTAATAAAGAGTGCTGAAAAGCACCAGCATAGTCTAGACTTAGCTGAAACATTTGAGAGCCTCCGAGCATGTGGAGTACGCCTCAACCCTGAAAAATGTAACTTCGGGGCACAAGCAGGAAAACTGCTATGGTACTTAGTTTCGAGCAGGGAAATTGAAGCTAGCCCATCGCAGATAAGTGCACTGCAAAGAATGGCTCCACCTGAAAATTTGAAGCAAGTCCATAAGCTAATAGGATGGCTCGCAGCTCTCAGCAGATTCCAGGCCAGGTCAGCCGAACAAAGCCTTCCAATTTTCAAAGCTCTAAAGGGGTCCAAAAGTTTCAACTGGACGCCGGAGTGCCAGAAGAGCTTCGATGATATCAAGGCATACCTCGGAAGCCTGTCAACGCTTACTGTGCCCCTCTCGGAAGAAACTCTCCTCCTTTATCTTGCAGCAATAGGCTCCGTAGTAAGTGCAGTACTGGTCAGAGAAGTTGAGCTTAAGGGAAAGCTGGTGCAAAACCGAGTTTATTTTGTTTCAAAAGCTTTGTCCGGAGCAAAGACAAGATACTCCGAGCTCGAGAAATTTGCTTATGCCCTAGTAATGGCCTCGCGGAAGCTAAGGCATTACTTTCTGGCGCATAACCTAATCATTCCTACCTCGTATCCTCTTGGTGATATGCTTCGAAGCAAAGATTCTACAGGTAGGATCGGAAAGTGGGCTGTCGTGCTAGCCCCCTTCGGAATTTCCTTCACGGCAAGAATAGCTATCAAATCCCAAATCATAGCTGACTTCGTAGCAGAGTGGACTCCAACTGCAGTTTGGACTCTGGAAGAGCCCTCCGAAGGTTTATGGACAATATTTTCTGATGGAGCTTATCAGGCATCTGGTGTCGGAGCTGGAGCGGTAATTATATCACCGCCAGGGCAAAAGGACATGTATTCTGCGAGGCTCAACTTTAAGACCACCAATAATATCGCAGAGAATGAAGGAATCCTGCTAGGCCTCCGAAAGGCAAAGGCACTTGGAGCAACAAGAATAATAATTAAAACAGATTCCCAAGTCGTCGCAGGGCATGTTGACAAAAGCTTTCAAGCAAGGAACCCACATCTAGCGAAATACCTAAAGGAAATCTGCAAAACAGAAGTAGCATTCAAAGGATTTTTTGTTCGAAGTATCCCTCGAGCAGATAATCAACTTGCAGACATTCTAGCAAAGGTTGCAGCCGGAGCATTAGACCTCCCGGAGGGTGCTTTCTATGAAGAACTAGTCAAGCCTACAGTTAATCAATTACCCTCCGCAGAAGTCCTTTGCATCCCCAATGCAGACTGGCGGGCTCCGATAATGGATGTCTTGCAAGGCAACGCAGATTCGTCAGAAGGTCCAAATTTCTGAAGGTTACAAGCAAGGGCCCGAAATTATAAACTTGTCAATGGAGTGTTGTACAAAGCCGGAGTTTGTTCTCCTCTACTCCGGTGCATCTCCCAACCTGAAATCCAAGATATACATCGGGACATTCACGAAGGTTTATGTGGAAGCCACCTAGCCCCTCGTGCTCTAGCAGGAAAGACACTTCGGCAGGGGCTCTACTGGCCGACAATTGTAAGAGATGCGGAGGAGTTGGTTTGAACCTGCCAAGGATGCTAGTGGATGGAAAGACGAAGCCACCGTCCGCCAGTACCACTTCAAGTTATTGCCTCGGTATGGCCAATGGCTCGGTGGGGCATGGACCTCATCGACCCTTTTCCGATGGAAAAAGGCAGCTTGAAGTTTGCAGTGGTAGCAATAGAATATTTTTCTAAGTGGGTCGAAACAGAACCCTTGACTGCTATCACTTCAAGGAATGTGCAAAACTTTTTCTAGCAAAATATTATATGCAGGTTCGGAGTACCAAGGGAGCTAACTGTGGATAATGGAACCCAGTTCAAAGATGACACATTCAAAGAATTTTGTGAAGAACTGGGCATTAAGTTATGCTTCGCAGCAGTGCGCCACCCACAATCCAACGGAGCCGTCGAGCGAGCCAACAGGAATATTCTCTCTAGTCTAAATTGAAGGATTGTCGAGTTGGCCAAGGGGCTGTGGGTCGAAGAGCTCCCCAAGATTTTATGGTCCATTCAGACCACTCAAGCCAGGTCCACAGGCTTTACCCCATTTAGACTACTATTCGGAGATGACGCCATGACTCCTACGGAGCTCAGAGGTGGATCCCTTCGTGTAGTACTACCCGAAGATGAAGACGAAAGGAACACTTCGCTAGACTTGTCAGAAGAAACAAGGCTTCGAGCTGTCGCCAATCTGACGAAGTACCAAGACCAAACAAAAACATGGTATGACCCGAAGATAAAGCTGAACGAGCTTAGACCAGGTCATTTAGTTTTGCGAAGTGTAATAGCCCTGGGGAAGCTAGGAAATAAATGGGAAGGACCATATATCATCCTACGCTCAGGGCGCCCCGGATCATTTAAATTAGCTAATTTAGAAGGGGAAGAATTGAAACATGCATGGCATGCGGAGCACCTTAACCGTTATTACGCTAAGGGGCTCCTTGTAATCAATTGTGAAAGTTCCTTTTCTAAATAAAGTGGAGGTTCGAATCTTGTTTGCTCTTCGAATATCCCTTACTCCTAGTGGACGCGTCAGGAGGACGGAGATGCTTGCGGAGTCAAGCATCTTTCTAAGGACCCGGGCAACAGCCTTCGAACCCTTGGTTCAAGGGCTTTGCTACCAGCCTATGGATTCCAGGCTCCGGCTTGTTAGGATCCATAGAAGAGTCTAAGGACATTAAAAGAACAGATTTCCAGCCTCTAGGTTCAAAGCATCTGTAAAAGAGCCGAAGGTGGCCAACCTACGAATTCCAGGCTCCGGCTTGTTAGGATTCGTAGAAGAGTCTAAGGACTTTAAAGGAACAGATTACCGGCCTCAGGGTTCGAAGCATTTGTAAAAGAGTCGAAGGTGACCAAACAATAAGGTTTCAAGGCTCCGGCCAATGAGACACTTTTAAAGTACTAAGCGACTAGTATAGGAGTTTGCAAATATAATTTCAGCTCCGAAACTTACAAAAATCATAATACGAACGTATAGTTCGAAGAACTCTACGAAAAAGTAAACTATGGTTATTAAGTGTTGTTCGAAGCATCGGATTGTTGTGCACGTCATTGTGTCCGATGGACCTTATTGCAACGCATAAGGTCCCCCACCCACAAGGAGGGGTAGGAGATTAAAGAACAACAAGATGCTTCCGTAACAATTCATATTAATTTATCATACTTTTACATCAAGAGAAATTTTGGTCTAAGCCTAGGCAAAATCGGAGACCTTTTCGGCCTCTAGAACCACTTCTAAGGCTACTTGGGCCTCCGGAGCTTGAAGCCGTCGGAGATATCTTTTTAGTTCGAGTGCTTCTTTTCTTCTTCGAAGCTCGCAGCTTCTTCTGCTCCTCTTGAAGCTCAGACCAAGTCAGAAGCCTTTCGGAGCTAGCCTCCGTAGGGTCTTCGGCCTGATACTCAGAGTCAGACCAATCTATATGCTCGGAGGATGAAGATGTCTTCTCCTTCTCCTCCTCCTTGATGTAAGTTAAGACTTTTTGACAAACTTCGAGGGTTACCTCTCCTTTACCTCCGCGAGGAACAGAAAAGAGGGAGCGGCGGTAAGGCCTTAAGCTCTTGAGGACTGACCACTACCGACGGAGCCCTTCATTAATTTTCAGTATTTTGAAGTTAGGCTCCGAAGGGCATGACAGAACCTAAAAGAATAAGACACCCAAACAAGTTCTTCGTTTATAAACTTTTCATTAATACAAGGGGATTTACAAGATTTCTTATACATGATTAAGCGCCCTATGAGCAAAACCTATGGGTCGGTTGGCGGAGCAGGAGGTGTTGGGGCCGGCGAAGCTGGAAGCAGTGGTCTTGTTTGTGCTTGCCTCTGCCGACGGGCCTCATCGATCCAAGCTTTAGTTGCAGCCTTGTGGTCCGTTTTCCAGGTTGACCGGAAAACTTTCCAAGCCGAGGGTACATCTGGCGAAGGATGCAACAAGTTCTCGGAGGCAAAGCTTCCGGGTGTCGAACCCCTGACCGGAGAGATGGAAATCCCAAGGGCTTCGAGGTGGCGGAGGACTCTGATTCCAGCGCACTGTCCGGAGATTTCTCCGTACCAGAAACCGGAGCCCATCATCAGCGACGTCGCCACTTGAATCCTCTTCAGCTTCTGGTGGAGGGGCTCGCTGGTCGCAGCAGAGGATGAAGGGCACATGGTGCCAAAATATTCCAAGGTACCTTGAAGGGCATCCAAGGTACGCTCTGCTATAGTAGCATTCTTCTTCTCTGCCACCTCCAGCCCCACAGCAGTAGCGGATACTTCAGCCATCTGGGATAGCAGAGAGCTTTTCTGAGCCATCACCTGCTTGAGAGAGCCTTGGAGCTCTATCAGTTGAGTGCTCGAAGTAGTCGCCGCCTGCCGGAGCTTCTTGACCTCCGCTCGGAGCACCAGGCACTCGGCTTCAGCCTCTTGGGCCGAAGTTCGGAGTGCGTCGCTGCTCTGCCTTTCGAGCCGGAGGTCTTCGTCAGTCCCGACCCTAGCCCTCCGTTCTTCGAGGACCTCTTCCTCCAACCGAAGTATTTTCTCTTTGGAGTCTTTAAGCGCAGATTGGAGGGTGGTAACCTTCCTCTTGAGTCGGTTAGTTTCGACTTCGTTGGAAGTCACTGCCGCTCTATCAAGGACAAATTTCTGCAAGAGGAACAAGTAAGTACCAAGTATTTACATTTGTTAATTGAAGATATTCGTGGTACTCTTTATACCTGAAAGGCATCCCTTTCGAGGGCCAGGTTAAGCTTTGGGGCCCTGGCTTCACTCAAGACGGAGACCAAGTCAGAGTTAACGACTTCCTGGCCTTTCTCCACCAAAGGCTCCAGGAGCGCCTGGAGGCCCGTTCGTTGCTCCAGGAAAGGAGCCAACAAAGGAAGCCAAGACAAAGCTTGGCGGTCATCTACCGTTGCCTCTTCCTCCGAGTTGCTTGCCGAAGGCTCATTGGAAGAGAGTGTCGTCGTCGAAGCGGGAGGGAGTCCAAGGCTTGTCATGCTTTTTCCCCTCCCCGGCACGAAGGCTGGAGGCCCGACCCCGGTGGATGTAGATCCACCTTCGACGGCTATCCCTTCGGCCGGAGCCGCGTCGACGGAGACGGCCCCTGCTACCGGAGCCGGAGCGTCCAGTGGAGCAGAGGTGTCCATCGGAGCAGCAACCTCAGAAATAGCTAGAGCTTCGTTTGCGCCCGGGGCTTCGTCTCCCTTCGATATGCCTACAGCATTGAGGTACTTGATGAACATTCACGAGTAATAATCGTTGCAGGAATTGACCAAAGAAAAAGTTTCAAAGTATACCTTCGGAGGCACCTTGAGGTAAAATAGTCGGGTCCTCCAGGACTTCGTACATCCGGAGAATCTCGTCGAGGTCATCCCCTTAAGTCCTCTCTAGTGTAGTTGCCGTTGGAGCCTCAACCTCCACCATGATCACCCCAGCTACGAGTGAATTGGGGGCGACAGTCTCCTACTCCGAGCTCACAGCAGTGGGCGCTGGAGTGTGTGCTATGTCTGCCTCCACAGCTTGTCGAGCAGAAGCTTTGGTTGGGGCCCCTGCTTTGTCTTCTTCACCTTCCAGAAGATAGTTCTCAAAGTCCTTCGCCAATTGGACGTCGGAGCCCTTACTTCCGGAGCCTTTGCTCCCAGAGTCATCCGAAGTTGAGCTCTGAATGCCCAAGGATGAGGCAGATGAAGCTGGGGTCAGCTGAGGAGGGATTTTTGCTACCTTCTTCCCCTTCTTGACGGGGGTTTTGCTGGCCTTCTTTGAAGGCTCGGCGACGGCTTTCCTCTTCCGAGGGGCCGCTCCGGCCGGGTTGAAATCCGGCAGAGGAGGTGGCACCATTCTGAGGGCTTCCCACACCCTGTTGGAGCGCTCCAAGCTCCCCACCAGCTCTATCCTCATTTGCCTTTCGGCCACCGTAGGGGCTCCGAGGACCCGTTCGGTGGCCCGTGTTATCTGCTCCGGGGCTAATGCCACTAGAGCCGCTGAAAAGAGGTAACATATTATAAGTATGTTATTTCTTCATCTAACATGTTATTGCAGGAAAGTAGAAGTCTTACCTAGATTTCGGAGCTCACCCTCCGAAGCGTGTTGAAACACTATCGGCCAGTCAGCCCCGAGGGGTGGAATTCGAAGAGCGATGAACTCTTCGGCAAGGTCGCGCATGCTCATGCGACTGGCAACTGAAGTTAATATCCCTAGCCGCGTTGAGAGCAGGCTAGGGTTCGTGGTGACCTCCGCCTCGTTTTGGAACCAGATCTCTTGGAGTGGCCCAGTGAAGGGGGAGTCCTCTCCAACTTCGGTGTAGAACCACCAAAGGATCCAGTTAGTATACCATCGGTCGTTAATGGCCTTCGTTGGAAAATGCTAGGCGTGCTCCCTCCGCAACTGGAAGTTGACACTTCCGAAGGCCGTTATCACTTTAGTGTCTCCGGGGCCATCTTGCGGCTTTGGCTGGCAGATAGCTTCATGGGTGGTGGCGAAGACCTTTGATCGCCCTTCGCACCCTTCGGCTCAAAGCGCCCACTCGAAGACCACGACTTCTCCGCTTCGTGGCCTCCGATTTGATTCTGGTCCAGGGACCTGAGTCCTCATTCCGGGCCCCAGCTTCCCTTCCATGGCTTCTTCGATGGATTTCCCGGTGCTTGTGGATTGGCCGATGAGGAAGCTTTGGGGGATTTTCTTCTTAGATGGCGGGCGGAATTCTCGAGGGTTCTTGGGCCAGGCGTCTCCCGGAGCTCCCGTTATTGCTGCTACTCCTGAAGCCACCCAAGATTTCCTCTGCGCCAAAGTACCCACCACCACTGGCACGGTGTGGCTGGTCCTCGCCATGACCCGATCGCTCAGGAAGTGGAGAGAGTTGGAGGTTGAAGAGAGTAAGTTTCAGATGCTAAGCACGGTAAAAAGCCCTTGGTGAATTCCTATTCCCTTTTTATAGCCTCCCGTTAGTGTTGTGCTTCGATTGCATTCACATTGCAGGTTCGACTTCCGTCACTGGCAGGTGGGTCCAAGAAGCGAAACGGTGTGAGTCTGCCGTAAATTTCGACCGTTACCTTTAGAGAGCGTAACGACTACTTGTATAGTAACGGTTCTAAATAAACGGCTCTTCACGACGTTTGGACTTCGCAATGGTTCTCTTTCCCACGAAGCGTTCACACGGCAGTTTTGGGTTTGAAGCCGTTGTCCGAGTGCTTCGCGGTCAAAGACCCTTCGAATAATTGTAATGTGTTCAAACTTCTCTAAGTTTCAGAATATGAAAATATTCCTTGCGTATACTGCTTCCCTTCTATACAGGTTAAATTTGGAGAAGCGTATTCGAGGGGCTACTGTTGGGGGAAAATGCTTCACTCTCAGGACTTAGAGATTAACAGTTCAAAATAACTTATCAGCTTCAGAGCTAATGAGCTTATGCACGAAGGTGGAGGAGTCGTTAAGACGAAGGGTGCTTTGACTTACAATCCGAAGGAACCCTCCGCGGGATATGAAGCTCCGGAGCAAAACGGCAAGGTTGATAAGATGTTTGACTTATCTAATTACCATTTTAACCCTCTTCAGGGTACCGAATAGTTTCCACTATGTCGGTTGTAATTGAGGGGTACATAGGGCTTTTCCTTAGACTTTTTTGCCTATAAATACCCCCCTTCTTACCCTGTAATAGGCATCGAATACTCAGCTAGTCAATTCACACATTCGGACTACTTGAGTTATTATCCATTCGGAGGCTCGAGTTAGTTCTTAACACAAACTCACTGTTTGTCAGTTCTAAATCTTAGAGAACCTATTAGCGTAATCTTTTAGGCCAACAACCACCGTATGGAACATGGTGAACACCTCGAGGAGCAAAACCTCTCCGAGAAGTACGAGGAGCCTCGAAAATAGTACGTGAGTAAAAGTCAGACTCATGCATACCTCGAGATGGGTAATGCATGTCTTGGAAACTCACCGCCTGAGAGCGTCGCTCATTCTTGATGCGACGAAAACAGAACCCAACCAGATGACCCACCCGCTAACAATAGGAACAATGAAACACTCTCCTAGGGGCACTCACTTGGGTCATAGGAGCAATCCTCATAGGCTCCTTGGGCTTCTGCTGTGTGGTTTTCTTGGGAGGAATTTTCTTGACATGAGGAGTGGTTTTCTTTGGAGTCCGGGTAGGCTTTTTGGGTGATGGAGTGTCTAACAGAGCTCTCTCTTTCTCTAAGGTAGTGGGTGAGGTAAAAACAGTTTTGTTCTCACTGTTTGAAGGTATCCTCTCAAAACCCAATCCTAGAGCTAACCTTGCTCTATCAGCACACATCTTAGTCTTAGACAAGAGCAAGTCCATCCTACCCTTTCCCTCAGTGCATTTGTTAACCATAGAAAGAAGGTATTCATTTTCAGTCATGAGGTTTTCAGCTCGCTCTCTAACAATGCCTAGCTGGTCCTTAAGGGTTATGCAAGTGTCACACACAGGTTTCACATCCTTAGAACTACTGACCCTCTCCAATCTAGCCTCTAAATCCTGAACATGCTTATCACGTTAATTAATGCTCTCACGTAATAAGGGGCAGTTCATGCATTCAGTTATATCATGAGGACTAGAATCAACCATCAAACATTGCTTTTGTGCAGTCTCAAGCTCAGAAAGAGATTGAGCATTCACAAAATGCAATTGAGCAAGCTCACTCATGACATTAGTGCAAGATTCACATTCAGCATCATTAACCCTAGACTTAAGCATGGCATAATCAGTAGAAACAGATTCTAGCCTAAGTCTAAGGTCTTTTCTATCTCTAGCGGCTTGCACAAGTAGTCTATCCTGACCAAGAACTACTTCATTCAGTTCATCTAATTTAATTGAAAGCTGGTCATAGGATAGAGGTACCTCAGATGAGTCAAGCACATCGCCGCTGTGATCGCTGTCGGCCATGAAGCAGAGGCTGGTGAAATCTCGTCCCTTCTTGTCCTTCTTGTCCTCCTTCCTTGGAGACTCCTCCTCCTCAGAGCTCCACTCCTCAGTTGAGGAAGTGTCGATGTCACTGAGAGCAGCAACAAATTCTCTGGAAGCGGCTTTGGCTACTCTCTTAGCCATCTTGCCGCGCTTACCCTTCACAAAGGGTTTCCTATCTTTCTTGTGGTATTTTGGGTGCTCACTCTCATCTCTCTTCTTGAATTTAGGACAATTTGCCTTGATGTGAGAGGTGTCGCCACACTCAAAACAACCACTAAAACCACTTCTCCGCTGATCCCGTCTTTCATGGTGAAAATGGGTGAACCTTATGGCAATGAGAGCAAGCTCATCATCATCCAGAGTGTCCACCTGCTCCTTAGTGATGGAGACCAAGGAGGACAAGGCAAAACCATCTGCAAGAACACAAGTGTCTGATGTGCTTGGTTCTGCAGTGGTGCCACGGCTAGTGCTAGAAACTAGTGCCAATGGCTGTGGCAAAGAGTTCATAAGCACTGCAAGAGAAGCCTTGACAATCTATGTGGACTTCAGCTTGCTAAAGAGCTCATCACAAGTCAATGTGTCATAACCTGCAGACTCCTCAATGCTGGATATCTTCACTTCCCATATGCTATGATCAAGAGCATAGAGAAGCTTGATATCCCTATCATGATCATTGTAAGCAAGCGTCCCGTTGAACCGCAAGTTACTCACTATCGCATCAAAGCGAGAAAACATGACATCTATAGATTCACCAGGTGCCTGCACAAACAACTGATATTGTTGATTGTATGTGCTTTAGCGCCTGGCCTTAATCTGTGTAGAGTCCTCATGAAAAATAGTGAGTGTAGTCCAAATCTCCCTAGCTGTCCTAATGATGAGGACATCACTTCACATGATACACACATGGAGCCTCCACCTACAATTCAACTACAAGGACCAATCACACGCGCCCGTGCCCGTCGCTTGAACCATGAGGTTAATTCGTTCCTTAGCAACTTTGATTATATTTGTTTGGATGGGATGCTACTGAATACTAGTGATATTTTGTTGCTTAGGAACATGGGAGATGGAATAGGAGAGTTGGAGTTGAAGACGGAGCCGCACGGATGAATTGAAGTCAAGAATTCGCTGGTTCGGACTACATCGACCACCTTTCACCAAAATGGGCATAACTTCCTCATACGAAGTCCGATTAGCGCGTTCTTTGACTTTTCGGAAAGCTGAGGAGAAGACGGATAGTTTGCCGTTGGTTTCACCTCATTTGGAGTCTCGAGTCGTCCTGTGTATTTAAAACAGTACTGCATGACAGAACTGGGCCATGTTGGCCATAATCTGAGTCTGTACGTCTTCTAGCCCACAGCCCAAGTCTGTTCCCCTTCCACAGACCGCCGCCCTATATATTCTCACGCCAGCCACTTCTAGGGTTAGGTTTTGCTTTGTTGCATCTACACTGTTGTGTTTAGATCCCGCCTCTTGCACCGGACCGATTGGCTGCTGCATTGGCGTTTGTGAAACCTCACCTTATCTTCGTTTGTCTGTGATTTTGGCATTCGATTTGTATCCTTCCTGTTCTTGCTTGTGTTCTTGGATTCGCTTGCAGGAATTAGCCTTCGTGGCGAGGTCAATCGCGTTCTGCGTGGTTGATAACCAACGGAGACAGTGGTGTAACGATTGCAAGGTTTTGATCCGCCGGACCGGAGCTTTGGATCGCCAACGTCGAGATTCTCCACCAACCCAAGTTTATCCTTTACCTATCGGAAGATCGGGACCAATCCCCCATCAGCTGGTATCAGAGCTCAGTTTTCCCGTTAGGTAATTTCGATCTACTTTTGTTTTTACCCAGAGTCCAGAAAACCACACCAAAAAAATTCCCCACCGAGAACCCCTTTGTGCCTTGCGATTTTAATTTCAGTTTTAACTTTGTTGAGTTCGTGTTCTTGGTCGAGTCTTGTTGCTGGTTTAGTCATCCCTCTGTGTCGTTTGAGTAGTAGTTGTTCTTGTGTCTCAGATAAAATTCCCCACCGAAAAACCCCCCTTCCGCAACCCTATTTTGTTTTCCACATCCAGCCTCTTGTGACCCCCCTTCAGTAAAACAGGCATAACTTTTCGCTCGTTTGGCAGAAAAATCTGAAATTTTTTGAGCGTGTTCCTGACCCAATTCGGTTAGCCCTCACCAAAATCCCCAAAAAAAATCGGGAAGATAAAGAAAAAATTGGACAAAGTTTTTGCTCGCCGGACAGCGAACTTGTTTGAATTTTTGCAAGCCACATCCCACCTCAGTTGTAGGTGCCAATTTTTGTGGTTGCATCTCTGGTCATCCTTGTTTCAAAAAAAAATAGAGTGAAAAAAAAAGAAGAAAAAAAAAAAAAAAAAGAGAAACAGTCCTGTTAGTTGCTTGTCCGAACTCTTGTCCGAACTCTTGTCCGAACTCCTGTCCGAACTCTTGTCCGATCTGAGGCAGTCTTTGGCTGTTTGTTGCTTGTCCGATCTCTTGTCTGAACCTTTGTCCGAACTCTTGTCCGATCCGAATAGCAGCAAAAAAAAATTGCACATACCATTGTCCGATCACTTGTCCGATCCCTTGTCCGATCTATAGAGAGCTGATTTTGACCTGTTTTTGCTCCCTTTTTGGGCACATAGTTTCCCTCTATTACTTGAACTTTCACTTTGGGAGCACTACGGTCAGCAACTTTGACGAGTACTAGGGAATACTTATTGAACTTGGTTTAACTGTTATTATTATCGCTAATCCTTGCTACTCACATTGCCTTCCAAGCTACACCTTTCTCTTGGTCAGGACAGGTTCATTTCTTGCAATTGTACACCACCCTCCACTTGGTTCATCACCTGTAGGCCGGTGACCTCCCTGCGGCGTGGTAAGAACACTTGCAAGCGTGGGTAAGGTGCTTGACGGATTGCTTCCACCCCACACCCACCACACACCTAGCTGTTTTTCCATCAGGATTATTCTTTGTTGTTTGTCTTTCACTAACATGGCAGATAACAGTGGTACCCCTCCATCTGATTTTAATGAATGTGTCTCACGACGTGCTCTACTAGAGTCTCAGCGGCAGACCCAACATTCCATCGAACGTCTCGCACGTACTGTGGCTGACCTAGTAGACCGGATGACTGCCTTGGAAACACGCTTGCCTGCTGCACGAGCCAACAATGACCATGTTGAAGAGGAAGACGACCATATTGAAGAGGAAGACGACCTATCCTATGCTGGGAACAATGGCATTGGACCTGATGAGGCTGCACATCATCGCTTTCAGTTCAACCGTCAAGGTATGGGCGGCCACCGCAACCGCCCTCCACGAGGTAACAATGACAACCACAGGAACAATGATCCCTACTCTAAGGTAAAATTTTCAATACCTCCTTTTGCTGGCACCTATGATCCAGACGCATATTTAGATTGGGAGATGTCAGTCGAACAAAAATTTAATGCTCACATGGTTCCTGCTATCCACCGCGTGCGTTTAGCTACTAGTGACTTCACTGGATATGCTCTTCTTTGGTGGACTGAAATAGTTCAGGTTGGAAATGAACCACAAACTTGGGATATGTTAAAACGGCAAATGCGTGGTAGATGGGTCCCTCCTTCATATAAACGTGATTTGAGAAAAAAATTGCAGCGCCTAAACCAAGGAAATAAATCGGTAGAGGAGTATTATCAGGAGTTGCAAATAGGTTGCATGCGTGCTGAAATTGAGGAGGACAATGAGGATAAAATGGCCCGTTTTTATGGTGGTTTAAGACGTGAAATTCAGGATATCATTGATTATAAAGAATACAATACTATCACTCGTCTTTTCCACCTTGCTATGCTTGCAGAAAAAGAATTGCAGGGTCGCCAACAACCACAACGTAGCATGAGGACCAACATTGGTGGTGCTACTTCACGCTCAAGTGGGCAGCAGCAACGACCACCCGCACCCCCTTCTCGACCGGCGGCTACATCAGCACCTTCTACATCTACAGCCCAGGTTGAGAGTTCCAAGACTGCAGCATCCAAGGCGCCAGCCAAGCCCACCTCCTCGGCAGCCTCTACTGCACGTTCTGCAGCGATCCAGTGTCACAGATGCAAAGGACTTGGCCATGTGATGAAAGACTGCCCTAGTCAGCGGGCTTATATTGCTACGGAAGACGGTGGCTATGTAAGTGCTAGTGATGTTGAAGATGAATATGCACTTGCTGCTAACATTGCAGGAGATGATGATACATCCGATGATGACGCTGTTTTTACATCGGATACCTATGCCGACCATGAAGCACTTATTGTACAACGTGTTTTAAGCACTCACATGGAGCAGGACGACCGGGCACAACGGAACAATCTGTTTCAGACCTTTTTCCTCGTCAATGACCGCCGTGTACGTGTCATCATCGACAGTGGTAGTTGCAACAATTTGGTGAGCCTCGACATGGTAACGAAGCTTCAACTTCCCACACGTGCGCATCCACACCCTTACCATGTGCAGTGGTTCAACAATAGCGGTAAGGTCAAGGTAACACAAACTGCTCACATCAAATTTGCCATTGGTACATACTTAGGAGTTGCTGATTTTGATGTAGTACCAATGCAAGCATGTTCTCTGTTACTTGGTAGACCTTGGGAGTATGACACTGATGCTACACACCATGGTAGGAGCAATAAGTATACGTTTATGAACAAAGGAAAGAAAGTTACATTGCTTCCTATGACTCCTGCTGAAATTGTAAAATTTGAACAAGAAAAACATGCTAGGGATGCACAAAAGGGCAAACAACTTTCTGAAAATCAGCAAGTAGCTAAGACGCTTTTGAGGCAACAGAAAGATAAAATTGCTTCTCCTTCTTCATCACAAGTTATTAATCTGAAAGGACATGTCATGCTTGCAACTAAAACTGACCTTGCTGAAATTTGTGATGATACTCCCTTGCTATACGGCTTGATTTGCACAAACGTGTTGTTTTCACTTGCGAACATTCCTAGCACTGTTCCTGTTGCAGTCACTGACCTTTTGCAGGAGTTTAATGATGTTTTTCCTGCTGAGATACCACCCGGGCTGCCACCGATACGTGGCATCGAGCACCAAATTGATTTGGTCCCGGGAGCGTCTCTTCCTAATCGTGCAGCGTACCGTACCAATCCGGAGGAGACAAAAGAAATTGAGCGCCAAGTACAAGACCTTCTTGATCGTGGGTACGTCCGTGAAAGCCTTAGTCCTTGTGCAGTACCCGTTCTTTTGGTACCTAAGAAAGATGGTAGTTGGCGCATGTGTGTTGATTGTCGTGCTATTAATAATATCACCATTCGATATCGACACCCTATTCCTAGATTGGATGACATGCTTGATGAGCTTAGTGGTGCCATTATCTTTTCTAAGATCGATCTCGGTAGTGGCTACCACCAAATTCGCATGAAACTAGGTGATGAATGGAAAACTGCTTTTAAAACAAAGTTTGGATTATATGAGTGGCTTGTCATGCCTTTTGGACTTACTAACGCACCTAGTACCTTCATGCGCTTGATGAATGAAGTCCTACGGCACTTTATAGGATGCTTTGTGGTTGTATACTTTGATGATATCTTGGTTTATAGCAAGTCTCTCACTGAACATGTTGAACACCTACGTGCTGTTTTTTTTGCCCTCCGTGAAGCTAGAATGTTTGGTAACCTTGAGAAGTGCACGTTTTGCACGGATCGAGTTGTGTTCTTTGGCTATGTTGTCACTTCACAAGGTATTGAGGTCGATGCGGCAAAGGTAGAAGCCATCAACAGCTGGCCGCAACCCCAAACTATCACACAGGTACGTAGTTTTCTTGGTCTTGCAGGTTTCTATCGGCGTTTTGTGAAAGATTTCAGCACCATAGCCGGTCCTTTGCATGAGTTGACCAAGAAGGGAATTACTTTTGCGTGGGAGCCAGCACATGAACAAGCTTTTGCCACACTCAAAGATCGCCTTACACATGCACCTCTATTTCAGTTACCCGACTTCGGTAAGCCTTTTGAGTTAGAATGTGATGCTAGTGGTTTTGGATTAGGAGGTGTGCTGCTGCAAGGAGGTAAACCCGTGGCCTATTTTAGTGAGAAATTACATGGCCCACAGTTGAACTATTCTACCTATGATAAGGAATTATATGCCTTAGTGCGTGTGCTTGAAACTTGGCAACATTACCTTTTGCCTAAGGAGTTTATTATTCATTCGGATCATGAAGCATTGAAGCATATACGTAGTCAAGCAAATCTGAATAAACGACATGCTAAATGGGTAGAATTTATTGAAACTTTTCCATACATCATTAAGCATAAGAAAGGGAAAGATAATGTGATTGCGGATGCTTTGTCTAGACGTTATACATTGCTTTCTCAACTTGATTATAAGATCTTTGGTTTAGAAACATTGAAGGACATGTATGCTACTGATTTGGACTTCAAAGATGCTTTTGCAAATTGTACAGATGTCCGTGCTTGGAACAAATATGTGCTGAATAATGGATATCTTTTTCGTGCTAACAAGTTATGTGTGCCGGCTAGCTCTCTTCGCTTGTTGTTATTGCAGGAAGCACATGGTGGTGGTTTGATGGGTCATTTTGGATCAAAGAAAACTGAAGATGTGCTGTCCACCCACTTCTATTGGCCTAAGATGAGACGAGATGTTGAGCGCTATGTGGCACGATGCACTACTTGCAATAAAGCTAAGTCCCGACTAAACCCACATGGTCTTTATATGCCTCTGCCCGTTCCTAGTGTACCTTGGGAGGATATTTCTATGGATTTTGTGTTAGGGTTACCTAGAACTAGGAGGGGGAGAGATAGTATTTTTGTGGTGGTAGATCGTTTCTCTAAAATGGCGCATTTTATACCTTGTCACAAGAGCGACGATGCTACAAATGTTGCTGATTTGTTTTTCAGAGAGGTCGTACGCTTGCATGGAGTTCCCAATACCATCGTTTCAGATCGTGATGCCAAATTCTTAAGTCATTTTTGGAGGACGTTGTGGCATAAGTTGGGGACGAAGCTGCTGTTTTCTACTACTTGTCACCCCCAAACGGATGGACAAACGGAGGTCGTCAACCGCACATTATCCACCATGTTGAGGGCTGTTTTGAAGACCAACTTGAAGCTCTGGGAAGAGTGTCTACCTCATATTGAGTTTGCATATAATAGGTCAGTACACTCCACTACTAAGGTAAGTCCGTTTCAAGTGGTCTATGGCTTTAATCCGCGTGCTCCTATTGATTTGCTGCCATTACCACCATCTGAAAACTTGAATTTTGATGCTACTACACGTGCTGAATTATTACTTAAGATGCATGAAACTACTAAAGCAACCATAGAGAAAATGAATGAGAAATATCGTGCTTATGGTAGTAAGGGTAGAAAAGAGATAACATTTGAACCAGGTGATCTTGTTTGGTTGCACTTGCGCAAGGATCGTTTTCCCGATTTACGAAAGTCTAAATTGATGCCCCGTGCTGATGGTCCTTTCCGTGTGCTTGAGAAGATAAATGACAATGCATATAAGCTTGAGTTGCCTGCAGCTTTTGGGGTTAGTCCCACATTTAACATTTCAGATTTAAAACCCTATTTGGGAGATGATAATGAGCTTGAGTCGAGTACGACTCCAATTCAAGAGGGGGAGGATGATGAGGACATCACTTCACATGATACACACATGGAGCCTCCTCCTACAATTCAACTACAAGGACCAATCACACGCGCCCGTGCCCGTCGCTTGAACCATGAGGTTAATTCGTTCCTTAGCAACTTTGATTATATTTGTTTGGATGGGATGCTACTGAATACTAGTGATATTTTGTTGCTTAGGAACATGGGAGATGGAATAGGAGAGTTGGAGTTGAAGACGGAGCCGCACGGATGAATTGAAGTCAAGAATTCGCTGGTTCGGACTACATCGACCACCTTTCACAAAAATGGGCATAACTTCCTCATACGAAGTCCGATTAGCGCGTTCTTTGACTTTTCGGAAAGCTGAGGAGAAGACGGATCGTTTGCCGTTGGTTTCACCTCATTTGGAGTCTCGAGTCGTCCTGTGTATTTAAAACAGTACTGCATGACAGAACTGGGCCATGTTGGCCATAATCTGAGTCTGTACGTCTTCTAGCCCACAGCCCAAGTCTGTTCCCCTTCCACAGACCGCCGCCCTATATATTCTCACGCCAGCCACTTCTAGGGTTAGGTTTTGCTTTGTTGCATCTACACTGTTGTGTTTAGATCCCGCCTCTTGCACCGGACCGATTGGCTGCTGCATTGGCGTTTGTGAAACCTCACCTTATCTTCGTTTGTCTGTGATTTTGGCATTCGATTTGTATCCTTCCTGTTCTTGCTTGTGTTCTTGGGTTCGCTTGCAGGAATTAGCCTTCGTGGCGAGGTCAATCGCGTTCTGCGTGGTTGATAACCAACGGAGACAGTGGTGTAACGATTGCAAGGTTTTGATCCGCCGGACCGGAGCCTTGGATCGCCAACGTCGAGATTCTCCACCAACCCAAGTTTATCCTTTACCTATCGGAAGATCGGGACCAATCCCCCATCACCTAAGGTGCTGCACCCTATCAAACTCACTTCTACTCAAACCAATGAACAGTATATTTCTAGCCTTGGAGTTGGCATTATACTAATCCTTCTCTGTTTGAGAGGTGCGAGTTTCAGGGATGGAGTATTGTGAGTCTACAATCTCCCAAATTGCATTTCCTTGGCTTAGAAAGTAAGCCTCCATGCGTACCTTCCAGTATGCAAAGTCCGTCCCATCGAACAGAGGTATTTTACTAACTCTGTCCATGTCGCCAACAGATCACAAAACCGGTTAAGGTCAACTGGTGATCTTAACCCGCTCTGATACCAATTGTTGGACCGAAAACGGCGACCGGAGGGGGGTGAATGGGAGCTTTTAAAATGTCAGACTAAAAATAGCCTTCTGTTTTAATTCTGTCTTCTGCGGAACAGGCTTCGAAAACACCCTTCGAAGTTCTGGTTTGGAGGTATTTCACAACTCCGATATCCGGCTTCGCATGGAGCAAAAGTTCGAAGCCAAGAAGACTTCTCTCCACCCACAACACCCAAAAACTCAACTCTGCTAAGTCAGTGCAAGCTCCGCACACTGGGTGCCTTCGAGCAGACTTCGATCATACACTCAGTGCTAGCAACTGGTACTAAGCTTCGTACTTCGAAGGTCTAAAAGCACACAGAACACACTTCGACAAGGGAAGAAAACGGGCTTCGATTCAAGCCAGACAATTCTTCGCTAGTAATCAGAGAGGTCTAGCCTCCAGTTTACACAGAGCGAACAGACACTAAAAAACACACTTTACATGGACAGACTTCTCACACACCTCTCCAGAAGAGATTCAAAACACAAACTCACTCAGGAAGAAGATGCTGTACAGAGGAATCAAAACATGCAGTGCAACACAGAATACAAGTTCAAGCACAAATGAAAAACAAAATCAAAGTTTCATTCCTTGAACAGGAAACACAAAATGAACTCACAGATCTAAATACAAAGTGTGTGGTGGCAAGCATAGGAGTTCTACAATGGCTGCTCTAAGTGTTGATGTGACCTAGCAAGCCTCCACTATTTATAGGCACTATTCAGCCCTGTGAATAGACTACTTTACCCCTAGGGTTTACACTGTTTTTGTCTCATCAGAACAGGGGGTACAGCTGGTAGTCTACTTTATTTGGAGGCTTCTTTTGTGAGCTTCGTAGAGGAGACAACATCAACTTTTGTAGAGCAGACACGGTCAGCCTTTGCAGTTTTGGAGCCTTCTGAAGCCCCCCTTCACACGTGAGGGGTGCGGTAGCTTCGGTGAGAAGCCTTGAGCCTAATGGCCTTTGCTTCACTGAAGTCAGCCTTTGATACAGAGACGGTTTTGAGCCGAAGCCATCAAAGCCCTTGGGCCTTCGCACCATCACCTCTGGAGTGGACAACCACGGCTTCGCAGCTTCTCCCAGCTCAAACTCCGTCAGTCCGTGTACCAAAGCCATGCATGGACGAAGTACCTTAAGCCAGCCTCACTCTGAAGCCCCACCTTCGGAGTACCACCCTTCGAAGTCCCTCCTTCGTCCAAGGCCTCCGCATGAAGCATTCCATGAGCACTTCGTCGCAGTGTCTCTCCCCGAGCACATTCCTCGACGATCCTCACCCGGACCATGCCTTCGATGGACCTCGACTTCTGAAACCTTCGTCGGGTATACCTTCGAGTGCCTCCCTCCGGAGCACACTTCGAACACTTTGCCTCATTGCTGAGGACTTTGTCCACCATACTCCGAAGTCACTCTATTCGGAGTACCCTTCGAAGTGCCTCGCCTTCGAGGACTTTGTCTCGGGGTACCTTCACCCAGAGCCACACTCCGCACTTACTGACTTCTCCTGGCGCACCTCGACCCGAGGTTCGACCTCGACCCCTTTGCAGCCTTCGTGACCGAGCTCCCCACTCGCCTGGCATCAAGCCTCCCGCTTGACCCATGTTCACTTGCTTCGAACCATCCATCACCTCCGAAGTCACCTACGCACAACAGACAGACAGACAAGTGTATCCGGTACCCCGGAGACCTCTTCGGGTAAACAACCTTAGGCACACACTCCAGTGTACCGCCCAAAGTACCGAGACCTTTGGTACAACCTAGTCATCGTGTACTGTCAGACCCCTCCGACAGGCACAGTCCACTGCAACAGCTGCAGCAAACAAAGCCCACCGAACCCTTCAGTGAAACAACCCCCGAACCCCTTCTGAGGGACCCCTTCGAAACAGAGGATAAAATCTGTCAATCACTCATCACAGACTCTGAAACCAATCCTTGGTTTCTCAATCCTTCATAACAAATTCAGCTTTGCTAGAGGGCATGTCGAGAAACTCATGATATAGAATGAGTACCTTCTCTCTATGGTCAACAAATGCACTGAGGGAAAGTGTAGAATGGATTTGCTCTTGGCCAAGACCAAGATGCGTGCTGACAATATTGGCTTGTCACTAGGGTTGGGTTTTGAGATAACTCCAACATATAGAAGGGGAAAAATAGTGTTCACTCCACCTACTACCCTTGAGAAGGATAAACCCATCCTAGACACTCCTCCAAAGGACAAGAAACCTCTCCAGCCTTCCAAGAAAAAGACACCTCCTCCACTAAGTGTTGGGACATGGGGAAGCTACGCTAGCCGGCAATTTCAAAAATTTTGCCCCCAAACCCTAGAACCTTGCACATGAGGGACCATGAATTGTTACCTTCTAACGCGAGACACACTAGTGTAGTGGAAGAAGATGTTACGGAAGCGCACCCTCGCTTATCCTTGCCTCGCTCCACCCGTTCCCCGATGATAAAAACAGCGAATACCGGTGGTGTCCACGTGAAGAAGCCCATAAGCACCGCTATTTGTGCAGCGCCTCTACGGAGTCCACACGTATAGGGATGAAAACAACACACTTGAAAACAACGTGTTGATAGAAAAATTTGGCACTAATGGTAAAAATTGTCAAAATTGGTATTTTTGACTGAAAATGTGTTTTCCCTGGCACAGGCCGGTCCAACTAGCCATAGTAGGCCATTTTGACCAGCAATTGTACCCTAGTCAGACTTGCTACATGGACCTAGTCAAATCGGCCCAGTTTGAGTCCAAGTCAATTTAGTTAATCACGCGGTATTTTTATCTATAATTAATTTTTAACGACTTGGACTCATACCCTAATCAATCAATGGTAGGAATTAAGCCCAGGGATGACATGACCACCCTAAAAAATATAGGGGCAAGGCCTATTCAAAGGGCGACTCCAATCCAATCTAATCTACACTCGTAGAATCGTTCTTTTTTCAATATACTACCCTTTTGCTCTAGGTTTAGCTATAGCTCATCCATCATTGCTAGTTTGTGGCATAAACATACCATCCATCGCATCGTAATCGAGGTAATACTTGCCGATTGGCTTGTGAATCATCCGTCTAGCCGCCGGTGACACGAGGCCGTTTTGCCCTAGCCGCCGGTCTGACCGCCGGCACCTATCGGTCTGACCGGGCCTTGCCGTTGGTCCGACTGACGCAGCATGGTCGGTCTGATCAGCCATGGTATGACTGACCCCCTTCTGGCCGGTCCTGCCCGATCACTTTCCTCTCTTTTTGTCCAATTGAATCGCTATTTGTGGAGTGGTTTGATTGCCTGGTGACTCCATATTGGGAAAGGGGAAGCTACGCTAGTCAAAAATTTCAAAAATTCACCCCAAAGCCTAAGAAGCATGAGAGTGTGAGGTCATAAATCGGTACCTTATAGCACTAGACGCACTAGGTGCAGCGGAAGAAGATGTTTAGGAAGCACGTCCTGGCCTATCATTGCTTCGTTCCGGCCGTTCCTCGCCAATCCAATCAGTGAAGATGACATAGTTGTTCACGTGATGAAGTCCACGAGCGTCGCAATTGGAGCAACGCCTCCATAGTATCCACATGTATAGGGATGGAATCCTTCCCACATCGGTGTCCTAGCACCTCTCGTGAGAAAATGGGAAATCTTCAATCAAAACTTTTGAGATCAAGAGAGGGAGGAGTTCTTGGTGGCTAGGTACAAACTAACAATTGCTAGTCTTCCAAGACCTCCTCCTCTCTTTATATGGGGATGAGAGTCCCTAGTCGCCAGCATCTCAAAACCAACAAATCAGTTACAACCGATTTGTGTTCCAATAGATCCAATCTATTTTACCCACATCGGAACATACGATCAGGTATTTTTTGTCTCTTAATCTAGCACGTTATCGTAATAGATCCAATCTATTTTCACCCACCTTGGAACTTCCGATAAGTACAATTTTCCCGATTCCAAATCAGAACTTCCGGTTTTAACTCTCTATCTTTAATTAGAAATTTTCGGAACTTCCAATTCCATATCGGAACTTCCGTTTTGAGCTCTTTGTTTTGCAAACCATAAATTATCAGAACATCTGATACCATATTGGAACTTTCAATTTGAGCTCCCTGTTTCCAATTCAGAAAATAATTAGAACTTCTGGTTCCAAATCGGAACTTTCGATTCAATTGGAATTTTCTTGGGCATTCTTCCTTCAATCTCCTACATGCACAAGAACCAATTCTTTGCATATTTATTAATCCATTCCCTTAAGTGTGTGAACCGATAGGTTCATACACCAATGGTTATTCAGCATAAACCTTTTCCGACTCACTGATCAATAGCAGTACCTAGCAGCACATATTGACCCCGGAAGTGTACAAAATCAATTTTCACTAAATCTTTGATATACACAAGCACCAGTCCCTTTACCACACGACATCACTCAAGCTCAAGGTGAGATTCATGCCACCCTAGTTGGATAGCTCGACATTTTCACTCGAACAAGTATTGGATTCACATCATGACTAACTCTTTAGTCATAATGGCATGGCCATGCACTTTTCCAATCCAATACTTTGAGGGTCCTAGAGATGTCTCTCCTATTATTAGGAGGGGTAAATTCCATCTTGACCGCTCACATCCCAAGACATGTTTCACAACACACCTAAAAACAACCCTTATTACTACCCTATTATGAAATAGCGTTAGGAAGCATCTAAGTGTGTCATTACGCATTCTAGAATCAAATGATGATCTCTGGTTTAAGGACTCTACAGGTACACCATTTGAGATGACAAATGATGGCACATTACAATAACAATCCCAGTAGTATCTAAAGTGGGTCTATCAAACACCATATTTGATGCGCACGGGGTGCCCGATCTACCGTCAAGGGGATAAACTCGATTGGTGGACTCGACATTGATGATCCAGCTTCCGATCAGCACTGATCTGAACCCCGCAATCACTACACCATGACTCTGTTGGTTATCAACCACGCACGGACATGATTCACCTCGCCAAGAAGGCTTATCCCTTCATGTGAATCAAGAACACAAGCAAGAACACGGAAACACAATCTCCCAAGCAAATAGATGAAAAATCGATTTCTCAAGCGGGGTTCCACAATCCGATGAATGTTAGAGTTGAATCTGCAAGGCAGTTCGAAACAAAGCAAAATACAACCCTAATTTATGATGGCTACAGAGTATTAATGCCTAGGGTTTGTGGAAAATCTTCCCTAATATTGGGCTTAAGGCCCCAAATAGATACAAGGCCCAAAGTGGCCCAAAATGGTGACGCGGCATCTGATGACACAGAACATTTCGTTACTAACTAGGACTTGGCACCAGATCCATTGGAAATATATCTTAATTATCTTTCCAATGCCTTAAAGAACGCCTCAATCCGCCTCCATACGAGAAAGTTATGCCTAGTTTAATTTAGGGTGCTCTGTTGAATCCGAACCGAAATTAGAGTTTGAAGTGGAATCTGAATTGGATTGTTGTGACGGCTCTCCCTCTTGTGTTTGGTCTAGGTGTGCTCCTCCCATGTTCCTCAGAGTCAAAATATCACCCATAAGTTGCATCCCATCCTTATCCATATCATTTTGCAAAGTAAGAAATGAACACACCTCATAATTAAGCTTCTGAGCACGGGAGTGAGTGATTGGTCTAGGAATGATAGAGTGTTGAATGTCTTTATCATTGTTATCGATGTCCTCATCAATGTTCACCAACATGTGTCCACAACGCTGATTTTACATCTCTATTTCTATGATCTGTGAAACATGATCATCAATCAGTCAGATGTGCTAATCTATGTGTCATCACTATCCCGCATGATGACAACATCAGGGATCCTTTTGAACAATATCGTTATAACACAAATAGCTTCACATAACAAGTCATCAACTCATTAATCACATGCAAACGATGTTTATTCAAGGAAAAATATAACAATTATCCTCACACATTAGCATATACACAACTAACATCTTCCACAAAACACATGACTCAATCACGCAAGTATCTAATAACAATGGAGCTCAGGTGTGCCTCATGCTTGAGCTGTGGAAGAGGTTTTGTCAATGGATCCGCCATGTTCAAATCCATGTGCACCTTGCAAATATTCACATCACCTATCTCAATGATCTTGTGGATCTGGTGATATCACCGAAGTATATGTTTGGACTTCTGGTGTGATCTAGGCTCCTTGACTTGCGCAATGGCACCGCTATTATCACAATAGAGGTCCACTGAACTAGACGCACTAGGAACAACACCCACTATCTCTTGCTTGGAACTCTTCCAACTCACTACGCCTCCATTGAGATAGAACACAAAACCATATTGCGATCGAGAATCATCTTTATCGGTGTGGAAGCTAGCATCGGTGTAACCACTTACAACGAGCTCCTCTTCACCACCGTACACTAGGAACATTTTCTCAGTCCTTCTCAAGAACTTGAGGATACTCTTTACTACACCCCAATGACTTTCACCCGGGTTCGATTGATACCTGTTCGTAACACTTAAAGCATATGACACATCTAGGCGAGTACATAACATGGCATACATGATGGATCCAAATGCGAAGGCATACGGGATCGCACTAATCTTCTCTAGCTCATCAGGTGTCGCAGCACACTGACTCATACTAAGAGAAATACCATGTGACATTGGCAGAAATCCCTTCTTGGAATTCACCATTCTGAACCGTTTCAAAACCTTTTCAATGTGCATGCTTTGTCTTAATCCAATTAGCCATTTTGATATATCTTTATAGATCTTTATAACCAAATTGTATGCTGCCTCTCCAAGATCTTGCATCGAAAAACTATTTATCAGTGAAGTTTTGACAACATTTAACAAAGGAATGTCATTTCCGATCAATAATATGTCATCCGCATATAATAGAAGAAATACAAGTGAGCTCCCACTAGCCTTCTTGTAAACACAAGGATCTTCTTTGTTCTTGATGAAGCCAAACCCTTTGAATACCTCATCAAAGTGAAGTTTCTAACTCCAAGAAGCTTGCTTTAGTCCATAAATGGACTTCTACAACTTGAAAACTTTCCTAGCATTTTTCGTATCATCAAGACATTTCGGTTGTGTTATGTACACATCTTCACTTAGCTTTTCATTCAGGAAAGCTGTCTTGGCATCCATTTGCTTTATCTCATAATCATAAAATGCGGCAATTGGTAGGATGATCCGAATAGACTTAAGCATAGCAACGGGCGAAAACATTTTATCATAATCAGCACCTTAAAACTATCGGAAACTTTCGCCACCAATCGTGCCTTACAGATGTGAAAATTTACATCAACGTCTATCTTTTTTCTTGAAAATCCATTTACACTCGATAGTTTTTACACCATCGGGTGGATCAACCAAATCCAAAACTTGGTTATCTCGCATGGACTCTAACTCAGATCTAATGACTCAAAGCCATTTCTCAGAGTCTAGTCCCATCTCTACTTCCGCATAGGTCTTGGGCTCGCCGTTGTCTAACAACAACATGTTGCGCTGCCCAATGATCAAAAACATGTATTGCTCTGGCGCGTGACTTACCCTCCCAGACCTTCGTCGGGCTGGTGTCTCTACAACAGGCTCTACAACACCTTGTGCATGCTGTTGTGGCTCAGTAGGATCTGGAACACCTTTTAGTGGCTCTCGAACCTCTTCGAGATGCACCATCCTCCCACTAACTTCTTTTGAGAGAAACTATATCTCAAGGAATACATCATTCCGAGCGACAAACACTTTGCCCTCTTCTCTATTATAGAAATAGTATCCTTTGGTTTCCCTAGGATACCCCACAAAGAAGCACTTGTCAGATTTTTGAGTTAGCTTGTCAGACGTCAAACGTTTAACATACGCCTCACATACCAAAATCTTTAGAAAAGGCAAACTGGGATGCCTCCCGCACCACATCTCATATGGCGTCTTCTCTACTGACTTAGATGGAACTCTATTTATCATGAAAGCGGTAATTTCTAGAGCGAGTCCCCAAAAGGACAATGGAATATCAGCATGACTCATCATAGACCGAACCATGTCCAACAAGGTGCAGTTCATCCGCTTGGACACTCCATTCCACTAGGGCGTGTTGGGTGGAGTCAGCTATGGAACAATTCCATAGTGCTTCAGATGATCACTAAACTCATGGCTCAAATATTCACCTCCACGATCAGATCGTACAAATTTAATTGTATTGACCATATGATTTTGTACCTCATTTTGGAAATCCTTGAACTTTTTGAAGGACTCTCACTTATGCCTCATCAAGTAGACATAACCATATCTACTAAAGTCATTGGTAAAAGTGATAAAGTACTGAAAACCATTCCTAGTCATGTGGCTCAATGGACCACACACATCAGTATGTACAGTGGCCAATAGTTCACATTCCCTCTCACTCTGTCCAATGAAAGGCGTCTCTGTCATTTTTCTAAGTAAGCAAAACTCGCTTGTGTCATATGATTTAAAATCAAATGACTCTAAAAGTCCATCACCATGGAGCTTCTGCACACGTTTCTCGTTTATATGACCCAAATGACATTGCTAGACATAGGTAGGATTCAAATTATTGAGTCATTGTTTATTAGTAATAATGTTAATAGGGGGATTGGTCCCAATCTTCCGCTAGGTAAGGATAACTTGGATTGGTGGAGAATCTCGACGTTGACGATCCAAGGCTCCGATCCGGCAGATCAAAACCTTACAATCGCTACACCACCGTCTCCGTCGGTTATCAACCACGCAGGGCGCGATTGACCTCGCCACGAAGGCTAGTTCCTTCAAGCGAATCCAAGAACACAAGCAAGAACAGGAAGAACATGAGTCGAATGCCAAATCACAGATGAACTATGATGAGGTGAGGTTTCACAAACGCCGTTGCAGCAACCAATCGGTCCGGTGCAAGAGCGGGATCTAAACACACGAGTGTAGATGCAAACAAAGCAAAACCTAACCCTAATGATGGTTGTCATGAGTATATAGGGCGTGGGCATCCTGTAGGAGGCACACACGACTCGGACTATGGGCCAACACGGCCTCCAACTCAGTACAAGGTCCAACTCGGCCCAATTCTATCACACAGGACTGTATCAGTCACACATGACGACTCGAGACTCCAAATGAGGCGAAACCAACGCCAAAAGATCTGTCTTCTCCTTAGCTTTCTAAAAAGTCCAAGAACGCGCCAATCAGACTTCGTATGAGGAAGTTACACCCATTTTGGTGCATGGTGGTTGATGTAGTCCGAACCAGCGAATTCATGACTTCAAATCATCCGTGCGACTTCGTCTTCAACTCCAACTCTCCTATTCCATCTCCCATGTTCCTAAGAAACAAAATATCACTAGTATTCAGTAGCATCCCATCCAAACAAATATTAACATAGTTGCTAAGGAAAGAATTAACCTCATGGTTCAAGCGATGGGCACGTGCGCGTGTGATTGGTCCTTGTAATTGAATTGTAGGTGGAGGCTCCATGTGTGTATCATGTGAAGTGATGTCCTCATCAAATGTTATAAACGTGTGCATATTCAAGACTCAGAATATAAAATCCATTCACTAATGGATAAACACCATAGAGCATGCCATTCGAGAATATTGAGCAACACTTGTTCTTTATTACAAATTTAAAACCATCTTCCTGTAAACATGAAGAAACGATAATGTTTCTGCCTAAGGCGAGAATCAAATAACAATTATTCAACTGCAAAACTAGTCCTAAAGGTAGTGACAATGAATAAACGCCTTTGGCCAATGCTGCAACTTTTGCACCATTCCCGACGCGGACATCAAACTTACCACTTACACACTTCCTTACTCTACTCAGCCCCTGCAATGATTTGCAAGTATGAATTATCAATCCGGTATCAAATACCCATGAATCATTTGGACGAGTAGCAATATTAATTTCAATAACATTAATACCTGAAGTGGAAATCACAATTCCCTTCTTGTTATTTTGCTCTTCCAGGTACACCTTGAAATTGCGCTTCCAATGCCCAAGCTTGTGACAGTGGTGACACACATCAGAGCCAGCAAGACCCAACTTGGATTTTCCAGTCGGTTTAGACTTCGCACTAGAGACCTGACATGAGATTCTATTTCATAACAGCTCTAGATGCTAGGCCTTCAATTCCTCTTCTTTTTCCTAAGTATCCTCTTCTTGTGAATGATTGTTCCACTGAACCTTTTTCCTGGTGACTCTTTCGTTGGTATCTAGGATATGACCAGACTTCTTCACATAGGTCAGATCTTCCTAAATCTCCAACTGTTTGTGGTCGGCTTGCTCATTGGGTAAACGAACACACTTCTTGAGCTGAGAGACATTGTGAGATCGGAATGGCGACTAGAGGGGGGTGAATATGCGCCTCGACAAATTCTCGTGAATCAGATGGCCTATTCAAATCACCCAACGCTCCTCTAAAGTTTGAGATTCAAATTTAAGCAAACTAGAGAAAAACAGTCCAGCCAAACATACAATTCCTTTTCTATTTTACTCGCCACAAAGAGACTTTCTTGAAACAATTGAATTACCAATTTTATCTCTAAAGCGTCAAGGTCATGAACTATGAGAAAGATTTGCTATTAGAGGACTACCACAGATTAAGCAATCAACAGTATGTAAGCTCAATCACAAAACTGATCTTCAGCACATTCACAAAAGAGCTCAATATCTAATCTATCCCCGTAAATGTAATTTGAAGATGAATTGAAAATACAAAATAAATATGAACTAAAACAGTTTCAAACACTTCTGGAATCAGAGATGGACTCAATCAATCTAATTCAGACCTGAAAACATATTGCAGTTACTATTCACTTAAATTTAGATTCTAAATAGAAATTCAAAACTGCAACTACACATTCTGAAACTATATTGCAGAATACTATTGCAAATCTGAAAACTCAACAGGAGTTCAATTCTGAATTCAGATTGAGTTCTGATTAGATTTCAACTCAATTTCCTGAAACAACCAATCTGATCATACTTAAATTTGCCTTCAGATTCAAGAATGGACAAGATATAAATGAGAAAGACTAGCACAATTAGATGAGTAATATAGCTGAAAACAGATATTGAATTTCAGAAACAGTACTGTTGGACCGGAAACGGCGACCAGAGGGGGGTGAATGGGAGCTTTTTAAAAATTCAGGCTAAAAACAACCTTCGGTTTTTAATTCTGTCTACTGCGGAACAGACTTCGAACACCAACCTTCGAAGGTTTGGTTCGGAGGTATTTGACAGCTCCGAACACAGGCTTCGGAAGGAGTAAAAAGTCTGAAGTCAAGCAGACTTCGCTCCACCCACAACCTCGGAAAACCAACTCTACTAAGTCAGTGCAGGCTCCGCACACAGGGTGCTTCGAGCAGGCTTCGCACTTCACCCTTCGCAAGAGTGGACTACCCTCTGAGGACTTCGACCAAGTACTTAGCGACAGCAACTGGTGCTAGGCTTCATACAACGAAGGTCTAAACGCACAATAAGCGGACTTCGCTAAGGGCAACGACACGAGAAGCAAAACGGGCTTCGATCAGGGCTTCGCTAGTAAGCAGCGAGGTCTAGCCTCCTGTTACACAGAGCGAACGCACACTGAAAAACACACTTCGCACAAAACACCCTTCGGCTAGACAGGCTTCGGTGCACTACAACTAGCGAGGTATGCAAGACAAGCTCAAGCAGAAAGACAACACAGAAGCAGGGCTTCGCCGCTTGAACAAGGAACACAGTCAAATGAACTCACTGGATGAATTGAAAGAGTGGTGGATGGTACAGGAGCTCAACAGAAAATGCTCAAAGTGTTAAATGTTATCTACCCAGCTCCCATATTTATAGCCACTATTCACCCTAAGTGAAATGACTACTTTACCCCTAGGGTTTACACCAGTTTTGTCTCTACAGAACAGAGGGGTACAAAAGGTACTCAACTTTATTATGGAGGCTTCTCTGTCAGCTTTGCAGAGGGGACAACGTCAGCTTTTTGCAGAGCAGACAATGTCAGCCTTTGCAGTCTTTGACCTTTCTGAAGCCCCCCTTTGCACGCGAGGGGTGCGGTAGCTTCGGCGAGAAGCCTTGAGCCTGACGGCCTTCGCTTCACCGAAGTCAGCCTCCGATACAGTGACGGTTTTGAGCCGAAGCCGTCAAAGCCCTTGGGCCTTCGCACCACTACCTCCGGAGTGGAACACCACGGCTTCGCAGCTACTTCCAGCTCGAACTCCGTCAGTCCGTGTACCGAAGCCATGCATGGCCGAAGCACCACAAGTCATCCTTCACTCCGAAGCCAGCCTTGCTCCGAAGCCTTCCTCACTCCGAAGCCCCACCTTCGGAGTACCACCCTTCAAAGTCCCTCCTTCGTCCAAGGCCTCCGCATGAAGCATTCCATGAGCACTTCGTCGTAGTGTCTCTCCCCGAGCACACTCCTCGACAAGCCTCACCCGGACCATGCCTTCGATGCACCTCGACTTCTGAGACCTTCGTCGGGTACCTTCGAGTGTCTCCCTCCGGAGCACACTTCGAACGCCTTGCCTCCACGGAGGACTTGATCCACCATACTCCAAAGTCACTCCTTCCGGAGTACCTTCGAAGTGCCTCACCTCCGAGGACTTTGTCTCGGAGTACCTTCACCCGGAGCCACGCTCTGCACTTACTGCCTTCACCTGGTGCACCTCGACTCGAGGTCCGACCTGGACCCCTTCGCAGCCACGGTGACGGAGCTCCCCGCTCCCCTGGCATCAAGCCTCCTGCTTGACCCAGGTTCACCTGCTACGTCCGTCCATCGCCTCCGAAGTCCCCTGCGCACCACAGACAAACAGACAAGTGTATCCAGTACTCCGGAGACCTCTCCGGGTTAGCAACCTTCGGTACACACTCCGGTGTACCGCCCAAAGTACCGAGACCTCCGGTACAGACCCAGTCATCATGTACTGTCGGACCCCTCCGACAGGCACACTCCGCTGCAACAGCTACAGCAACCAAACCACCGAACCCTTCAGTAAAACCACCTCCGAACACCTTCGGAGTTCCAACCTCCGAACCCCCTTCGGAGGTACCCCTTCGAACCAGAGGTTAAGAGCCTGTCAATCACTCATCACAAACACCGAAACCAACCCTTGGTTTCTCCATCTCCCCCTTGATGAGTGCATTGACAACAATATTCAAGTTCAAGAAAAATTAAAAGACTTTCAGCACACAAGTAACCATAAAAACTCAGAAATGAGCCAAATCATGTCACTTGACAAAAGAATTTTCCTCCCCCTTTTCAAGATTAACAGCCCCTTCGGCAAAACTCCCCCTGAGTTATTTAATTGTACCCCCTTGCAACAGAGAACTCAAAAATTTCTCCCCCTTTGGCAATGCAAGCATCAAGGAGCATTCAAAAGATACATAGCTTCGGTAGGAGCAGAATTGCAAAGACATATAAAGCAAAAATATGCCAACATTTAATACCAATGATCATGGGCTCAGCTCAATTTAACATTCTCTAAAAACATGATGACAGCATGTGATTTTGTTCATTTTGTAAGAAAAGCATCACCACTCAATCAAGGTCACTAGACAAGTAAGCATGGACTGCGCAGAGCTAGTCAATTTCTACTCTAGATAGACAAGTCTAGTTCAAATGGAGCATAAAAAGCAAACTTGATGATCAATGAATTTTGTTGTTCTTTTTCATAATACCAGGGGTTATTTGTTTGTCCACCTTATACTTTCTAATCAGGCCAAGCCTAGGCATGAAAGCCATCAGAAGCTTAAGGCAATGATTTTGGCAGACACTACACTATTCCAGTTCAGACCAAGGTGCAATGGTAAGCAGTCTAGAATAGAGTAGTGCGACAAAACAAATCCACCTGGATCTTTTTAACGTTGAATCATGCAAATCATGGATTTTTGGGATTTCGATTGAGTGAACAAATTGTTTTAGCATTTTATGAATATCCATGAGTATGAAGAACTGTTTTTCAAGTTGCAATGAATAGCATATAGAGAAAAAGGTGTCTTGCTATCAAGCAGATAAAAGATAGCTAAAGCAGTCCTGACTATACATGCTAGATTCAAGATTGAGCAGTGAGCATGATTTTGAGTCTGGAAAGAAAACATCATGCACATCAATGGTTCGGAAAAAAAATTAAAAAGAGCTGAGCTGACACGATTTCATGAATTATAATCGGGCATATAAGTGCAAAAGATGTAAATGCAATTTCACCTATAATGAGCATATGTAATACAATTAAAGACAGCTCCCTCTCACAAAATCCCGTACGGGTGACAAATACCAAGTTCCCCATGTAAGTAGGCAAATCGAGAAGCATTGAGGGGTTTAGTGAAAATGTCGGCTAGCTTGTGTTGGGTATCAACATATTGAAGTTCAATATCACCCTTCTCATTGTGATCTCTGAGAAAATGATATCACACATCAATGTGTTTGGTTCTGGAGTGTTGAACCGGGTTGTTTGCAATACAAATAGCACTAGTGTTATCACAGAAAAGTGGAACACTCTTATAATCTAACCCGAAATCCCGCAAAGTGGAAGCCATCCACAAAATCTGAGAGCAACAGCTAGCTGCAGCAACATATTCGGCCTCAGCCGTCGATTGTGCAATGCTAGACTGTTTGCGGGAAGACCAGCAAACCAACGATGTACCCAGAAAATGACAAGTAGAGGAGGGAGCCGATCATGCTTCGGAACTCCTTCTGATCTATGGCTTCTCCATCTTCGTCAGGATCCAATGCTACAAATGTAGCCATTGGAGTGGCGAGGGGCTTCGCATCTGCCATGTCAAACTTCTTGAGCAGGTCCTTGGTGTACTTCGTCTGGTGGACGAAGGTACCTTGCTTGCTTTGCTTGATTTGCAAACCAAGGAAAAAGGTGAGTTCACCCATCATGGACATTTCAAATTCCCTGCTCATGACATCTGCAAACTCGGCAACCAAAGCATGAGAAGAGCCACCAAAGATGATATCATCCACATAAATCTGAACTAGGAGGAAATCTTTGCCGTGCTTGAGAGTAAACAGAGTTTTATCAACAGAGCCCATCAAATACCCCCGCTCAAGCAAAAAAGACTTAAGTCTATCATACCAAGCCCGAGGGGCATGCTTGAGTCCATAAAGAGCCTTATGAAGTTTAAGGACTTTATGTGGGTACTTGGGGTTTTCAAAACCAGGGGTTGTTTTACATAAACATCTTCACCTATGAAGCCATTAAGAAAAGCACTTTTGACATCCATTTGATAGAGTTTGAATCCCCGGGATGTCGCAAAGGCAAGCAAAATCCTAATGGCCTCAAGGCGAGCAACAGGTGCAAAAGTTTCAGTAAAATCAATCCCTTCTAGTTGTGAATAACCCTGAGCAACAAGTCTAGCCTTGTTTCTAATTATAGTACCATCCTCCCCTTGTTTATTTTTGAAAATCCATTTTGTTCCAATGAAGTGAACATTTGGTGGAGGATCAACTAATGACCAGACTTGGTTTCTCTCAAAATTTTCAAGTTCCTCATGCATGGCATTGATCCAACTAGAATCGGAAAGTGCATGACTAACATCTAAGGGCTCGAACGAAGCAAAAAAGGCAGAATTAGTAAAATGAGCATGAGAACGTGTTACCCTTTGATCAAGCTCACCAATGATCTGCTCTGGAGGGTGCATCCTTTGAACGTGATGAGGAGCCTCGCGGCGGGATGTAGTCTCCCCCTCAACTTGTGCGTTGGAATGGTCAAAGATGACCGATGTTGAGGTAGTCGCTTCGGGACCTTGTGCCGAAGTAGTTGAAGCGGGGTCAGCTTCGGGGGTTGATGTCGAGGGTAGTAGGGGTTCATCCTCGAATTCTCCGGGATCTTCTTCTTCGAATATGGTCTGTTCCATGTCGTGATCATTTGCCTGTTCAAGTGCAGAACTAACAGAGGGGGTTGATTCATCAAAAGTCACATCACATGACTCGATGACAGTGTTAGTCTCTAAGTTATAAACACGATAAGAATGACCATGTGTAGTATAACCCAAAAAGATCCCGTCAGAAGAACGCGACTCAAATTTATCCAAATTTCCACGTTTTAGGATAAAGCAGCGACAGCCAAAAACTCAAAGATGAGTAACCTTGGGCTGTCTCCCAAAACGTAGCTCATAAGATGTCAAGTTTAAAATTGAGCGCAAGAAAATTCGGTCGGAGATGTAACAAGCAGTGTTCATGGCCTCAGCCCAGAATTTTCTAGGAGTCCTATGCTCATCGAGCATCGTCCTAGCCATCTCAACCAAAGTGCGGTTCTTCCTCTCAACGACACCGTTCTGTTGAGGAACCCGCGGAGCAGAGAATTGATGTTTTATGCCATGCTCCATGCAAAAGTCAACAAAGAGACTATTTTTGAACTCGGTGCCATTATCACTTCGAATGAATTTTAATGCACCAGGGAGTTCAGTGAAAAGTCTCAAAGCCAAGCTCCGAAAGTGTGAAAACACTTCATCCTTGCTGGCAAGAAAGAAGACCCAAGAGTAGCGAGAGAAATCGTCGACAATCACTAAAACATACCACTTGCCGCCTAAAGAACTAACCCGAGAAGGACCTACAGTGTCCATGTGGAGAAGTTCTCCGGGTTGTTCAGTCATCACTGTGGTGACTGGCGAATGCGAAGCAGCAATCATTTTTCCATGTCGACAAGGAGCGCAAACTAAATTCTTCTCAAACTTGAGCTTGGGCAATCCTCGAATCAGACCTAGGGCGCTCAGATGAGCAAGCAACTCAAAGCTCGTATGCCCTAGTCTCCTATGCCACTTTCAGAGCTCAGAAGTCGAATGTGCAACAAGACAATGAGAAGGTCCAGATGACTCTGAAAAATCCGCTCCAAATACTCTCCCAACTCTAAAGATCTTACACACCACAATGCCATCAGAATTGAGCACTTGCGAAGTATCGCGATGGAATCGCACTTCGAAGCCCTCATCAAGCAACTGAGATACAGACAACAAATTGTATCCCAGATTCTCAACCAAAGCAACATCTTTGAGGGTGAAATTCGAGTTAATTCTTACCACACCTTTACCTTTCACTCTACTCCTTCGATTGTTTCCGAAGGTGATATGTTCCCTTTGCTTGGTTGTGGTGAGGCTGGAGAACCATGCTGCATCTCTAGTCATGTGGCGCGAACAACCGGAGTCCATGATCCACGTGCCCTCCAAGCCTCGATCTGTCACCTACACATGATAAGAATATCTCGATCGCTCAGTGCTGGGGTGAGTGAAAAAATGACGGGGCATCCAGCACTGAGTGACACGAGTAGTAGGCGCAGTAAAAGTAGACGGTCTACGCACATGATAATTAGAATGATGCAAAGTGCGAGGTCTACCTACATGCTATGATCGAACAACATGTCGAGGTCTCCTACTCTGACGAGGTACAAAGCGACTCGCCCGGGGTCTACCACCATATGGAACATGGTGAACACCTCGAGGAGCAAAACCTCTTTGAGACGCACGAGGAGCCTCAAAGCAGGATGATAGTAAAACTCAGACTCATGCATACCTAAAGATGGGTAATGCATCTCCTGGTAACTCATCGCCTGAGAGTGTCGCTCATCCTTGATGCAACGATAACAGAACCCAACCAAATGACCCGCCCGCTGATAGTAGGAACAATGAAAAATTTTCCTAGTGGCACTCTCATGGGTCACAGGAGCAACTCTCACAGGCTCCTTGGGCTTCTGTTGAGTGGTTTTCTTGGGAGGATTTTTCTTGGCAGGAGGAGTGGTTTTCTTATGAGCTCGGGTAGGTTTCTTGGCTGGTGGAGTGTCTAACAGAGCTCTCTCTTTCTCTAGGGTAGTGGGTGAGGTGAAAACAGTTTTGTTCTTACTGTCTGAAGAAATCCTCTCAAAACCCAAACCTAGAGCTACCCCTGCTCTGTCAGCACACATCTTGGTCTTGGCCAAGAGCAAGTCCATCCTACCCTTTCCCTCAGTGCATTTGTTAACCACGGAAAGAAGGTATTCATTTTCAAGCATGAGGTTCTCAGCTCACTCTCTAACAGTGCCTACCTGGTCCTTAAGGGTAATGCAAGCGTCACACACAGGCTACACATCCTTAGAACTACCGGCCCTCTCCAATCTAGCCTCTAAATCATGAACATGCTTATCACGTAAATTAATGCTCTCACGTAATAAAGGGCAGTTCATACATTCAGTTTTATCAAGACTAGAATCCACCATCAAAAGCTGTTTCTGTGCAATCTCAAGCTCAGAAAGAGTTTGAGCATGTACATAACGCAACTGAGCAAGCTCACCCATGACTACAGTGCAAGATTCACATTCAGCATCATTTACTTTAGACTTAAGCATGGCATATTCAGTAGAGACAGATTCTAGCCTAAGTCTAAGGTCTTTTCTTTCTCTAGCGGCTTGCACAAGTAATCTATCCTGACCGAGAACTACTTCATTCAGCTCATCTAATTTAATTAATAGCTGGTCAGATGATAGAGGTACCTCAGATGAGTCAAGCTCATCGCCGCTGTGATCGCTGTCGGCCATGAAGCAAAGGCCGGTGAAGTCTCGTCCCTTCTTGTCCTTCTTGTCCTCCTTCCTTGGGGACTCCTCCTCCTCAGAGCTCAACTCCTCAGTTGAGGAAGTGTCGATGTCGCTGAGAGCAGCAACAAATGCTCTAGAAGTGGCTTTGGCTACTCTCTTAGCCATCTTGCCGCGCTTGCCCTTCACAAAGGGTTTCCTCTCCTTCTTGTGGTATTTGGGGCGCTCACTCTCATCTCTTTTCTTCAGTTTTGGGCAATTGGCCTTGACGTGAGAAGTGGCACCGCATTCAAAGCAACCACTAAAACCACTTCTCCTCTGATCCCGTCTTTCATGGTGAAAACGGGTGAACCTTCTGGCAATGAGAGCAAGCTCATCATCATCAAGAGTGTCCACCTGCTCCTTTGTGACGGAGACTAGGGAGGACAAGGCAAAACCATCTGCAAGAACACAAGTACCAGATGTGCTTGGTTCTGCAGCGGTGCCACGGCTAGTGCTAGAAACCAATGCCAATGGTTGTGGCAAAGAGCTTCTGTGCACTGCAAGAGATGCCTTGGCAATCTCTGTGGACTTCAGCTTGCTAAAGAGCTCATCACAGGTCAATGTGTCATAACCTGTGGACTCCTCAATGCTGGATATCTTTACTTCCCATATGCTACGGTCAAGAGCATAGAGAAGCTTGATAGCCCTATCATGATCATTGTAAGCAAGCGTCCCATTGGACCGCAAGTTACTCACTATAGCATCAAAGCGCGAAAACATGGCATCTATAGATTCACCAGGTGCCTGCACAAACAGCTGATACTGTTGATTGTATGTGCTTTGGCGCCTGGCCTTGATCTGAGTAGAGCCCTCATGAAAAATAGTGAGAGTGGTCCAGATTTCCCTAGCAGTCCTAAGGTGCTGCACCCTATCGAACTCACTCCGGCTCAAACCAATGAATAGTATATTCCTCGCCTTGGAGTTGGCATTATACTGATCTTTCTCTGTTTGAGAGGTGCGAGTCTCAGGGATGGAGTATTGTGAGTCCACAATCTCCCAAATTGCATTTCCTTGGCTTAGCAAGTAAGCCTCCATGCGCACCTTCCAGTATGCAAAATCAGTCCCATCGAACAGAGGAATTTTACTAGCTCTGTCCATGTCGCCAACAGATCACAAAACCGGTTAAGGTCAACTGGTGATCTTAACCTGCTCTGATACCAATTGTTGGACCGGAAACGGCGACCAGAGGGGGGTGAATGGGAGCTTTTTAAAAATTCAGGCTAAAAACAGCCTTCGGTTTTTAATTCTGTCTACTGCGAAACAGACTTCGAACACCAACCTTCGAAGGTCTGGTTCAGAGGTATTTGACAGCTCCGAACACAGGCTTCGGAAGGAGTAAAAAGTCCGAAGTCAAGTAGACTTCGCTCCACCCACAACCTCGGAAATCCAACTCTACTAAGTCAGTGCAGGCTCCGCACACAGGGTGCTTCGAGCAGGCTTCGCACTTTACCCTTCGCAAAAGTGGACTACCCTCTGAGGACTTCGACCAAGTACTTAGCGACAGCAACTGGTGCTAGGCTTCGTACAACGAAGGTCTAAACGCACACTAAGCGGACTTCGCTAAGGGCAACGACACGAGAAGCAAAACGGGCTTCGATCAGGGCTTCCCTAGTAAGCAGCGAGGTCTAGCCTCCTGTTACACAGAGCGAACGCACACTGAAAAACACACTTCGCACAAAACACCCTTCGGCTAGACAGGCTTCGGTGCACTACAACTAGCGAGGTATGCAAGACAAGCTCAAGCAGAAAGACAACATAGAAGCAGGGCTTCGCCGCTTGAACAAGGAACACAGTCAAATGAACTCACTGGATGAATTGAAAGAGTGGTGGCTGGTACAGGAGCTCAACAGTAAATGCTCAAAGTGTTAAATGTTACCTACCCAGCTCCCATATTTATAGCCACTATTCACCCTAAGTGAAATGACTACTTTACCCCTAGGGTTTACACCAGTTTTGTCTCTACAGAACAGAGGGGTACAAAAGGTACTCAACTTTATTATGGAGGCTTCTCTGTCAGCTTTGCAGAGGGGACAGCGTCAGCTTTTTGCAGAGCAGACAATGTCAGCCTTTGCAGTCTTTGACCTTTCTGAAGCCCCCCTTCGCACGCGAGGGGTGCGGTAGCTTCGGCGAGAAGCCTTGAGCCTGACGGCCTTCGCTTCACCGAAGTCAGCCTCCGATACAGTGACGGTTTTGAGCCGAAGCCGTCAAAGCCCTTGGGCCTTCGCAACACTACCTCCGGAGTGGACCACCACGACTTCGCAGCTACTCCCAGCTCGAACTTCGTCAGTCCATGTACCGAAGCCATGCATGGCCGAAGCACCACAAGTCATCCTTCACTCCGAAGCCAGCCTTGCTCCGAAGCCTTCCTCACTCCGAAGCCCCACCTTCGGAGTACCACCCTTCGAAGTCCCTCCTTCGTCCAAGGCCTCCGCATGAAGCATTCCATGAGCACTTCGTCGCAGTGTCTCTCCCCGAGCACACTCCTCGACAAGCCTCACCCGGACCATGCCTTCGATGCACCTCGACTTCTGAGACCTTCGTCGGGTACCTTCGAGTGTCTTCCTCCAGAGCACACTTCGAACGCCTTGCCTCCACAGAGGACTTGATCCACCATACTCCGAAGTCACTCCTTCCGGAGTACCTTCGAAGTGCCTCACCTCCGAGGACTTTGTCTCGGAGTACCTTCACCCGGAGCCACGCTCCGCACTTACTGCCTTCACCTGGACCCCTTCGCAGCCACGGTGACGGAGCTCCCCGCTCCCCTGGCATCAAGCCTCCTGCTTGACCCAGGTTCACCTGCTATGTCCGTCCATCGCCTCCGAAGTCCCCTGCGCACCACAGACAAACAGACAAGTGTATCCAATACTCCGGAGACCTCTCCGGGTTAGCAACCTTCGGTACACACTCCGGTGTACCGCCCAAAGTATCGAGACCTCCGGTACAGACCTAGTCATCGTGTACTGTCGGACCCCTCCGACAGGCACACTCCGCTGCAACAGCTGCAGCAACCAAACCACCGAACCCTTCGGTAAAACCACCTCCGAACACCTTCGGAGTTCCAACCTCCGAACCCCCTTCAGAGGTACCCCTTCGAACCAGAGGTTAAGAGCCTGTAATTCACTCATCACAAACACCGAAACCAACCCTTGGTTTCTCAAGTACAATATTTTTAGAGATGATTAGAGCTAAAACTGAAAAGAATTTCAGAAGATATATCTGATCTGAATCAATAGTATCTATCTAAACCTGAAAACAGAATTCAGAATTTCAGTCCATTTCAAAACAGAAAGCTGATTCAATCAAACTAACTTTAATTAATCAAAGCTATAGTTTCTGAACTTTTCTGGACAAGGAACAGTATCACAGATTCACTTCAAACATATTTTAGCTTCAAAACAGTACATGAGCACAAAACTAGAATTGGTACTGCATTTGGTCAGATACTGAACAAAAAATTCAGATCAGGAGAATCTACAACAAATATACTTCAGTTTTACTTTTGTCTGCAAATTGATCCAAAATAATTCAAACAGATTTACTTTTGTCAGATGATGAACAGAAGAAACTTTTGTCTGCTATAGAATTAATTCAGTGCTGATTGGCTTGAAACCAATAACTCAGAAACTTGAATAACTTCAGCAAATGAACATCTCAGCATAAGACAAAAGATTGACCAACAACAGTAAAAACAGACAAAAACACTGAATCCGATTCTCTGAAACTAAACAGTTGATTCTTCATGAAGTTCACAGAAAATATTCTCAACTTACGCATATTTGTGATACATCAGACCAGATGTGAGATGAAACAAAAATTGACCCAGCACTAATTCAGTTAAGACTAAATTCAAAAATGCTTTTGTTCCATTTCAGTGAGGTGCTGTATATCAAAATGTAAAGCCATCACAAACATAAAACAGATATACTAGCACAAATCAATTGATTAATTTCAGAGATGCTATAAATAAGATTTGTTCATAACTTGGAGATGACATACTCTGAAAATAATCTGTCCTAGTTGACAATCTGAATTAATGCACATAATATATGTCAAAATAGATAGACCACAAGTTTTGTGATCAGAATCAATTGAAAACTACTAGATGAGCAGAATTTTGCTACCACTCAAGTTGATCCAAGAAAAGAGTCAGCACTATTCCAAATCAGGGAAAAACAGACTGTGTCAGATGATGAATAGTTGTAGCAGCATTTTATCAAACAGATTGTTGGCTACACAGAACTGAAAAATTTAAGGCAGAGTTCTTTTCTAGAACTGAGATGTCTCTTTTGAGCAGCAAAAAATCAAGAAGAAATTGCATAAACCAGTTGCAAACTTCAAAAATGGAACATTCAAATTATCCACAACAAGAGTTGTATAAACATCACACTTAACTTCTGTAGAGAAATCATCACAATAAGCTTCACAAAATGAATCCAGACTAAACTAGTTTCTACGCTAGAAAGGACTTACAATCCATCGCTGTACTGTTCTGGTTTTCAGATCTTCAACAGTGACAAAAATCTGATGCTCCCAGCAGGCGAATGAAGCAGAAATTTGATAAAGTAAATATTTGGTTCAGCCAAAAAGAGAGCCCATGGCCCATGGCTATGGTCCTCTATTTATAGGCCAGCCATGGGGGAAAATTCTAAAAAGAACCCTCTAGAACCTCTATTTTACATCAAGGTCCTATTCCTTGTAATATATTTTTAGAACTCAAGAAATCCTGAAAAATACATTAAAGGAGTACATTTACTCTAGACTCTTAACTTTTTATTACACATTGACTCAAAATAAAAAGGACTTCTAATTATTGAAATTAGCAAATCTAGATATGTGATGGTTTTCAGCAAAAACCGACAAAGGCTCTCAACCCTTCGACTCATGACACCGCTTTGCGACTTCGAGCGCCAGCAAGCCACTTCCG